>CM057141.1:7191984-7468984 GCA_029964075.1 Patiria pectinifera
AAATCTCACTTTTTTTTACCATATTTACAACAGAACACACGGCCAGTGAATGTCCCATGTTGATGGAATTAACTGCTTGAGATTATCTGATCTTTGCTGACTACAGCAGATTGCAGATTATCGCAAGTATCCCTGACTTCAAATTGTTTGCAGTGTGATTGTGATACAACAGAGTAAGCTTCGTCCGAGTGTGATACCCAACTCAGGCCAATGGAAAGATTAATAGAAGTTGACCGCTCAATTACTGTGATATCGTTCATTACGGCACTATAATGAGTTTGATCAGGTCACATTTGTACAGGTGAGAAAACAGATCTGGACGTTTAATTTTAAAAGGAGCACAAGAAAAGGCGGCAATCCTTTATTTGTCCAAAGATTTGGTGTACTGTATGTATACAGTATCTATAGACTAGACATGATTGATAGATACACTGCCAATCCTAGGCAGTAGGCGATCGGTACAGTCACACAAAACAACGTTTCCAATTTAAAAGTTAAAACTAAAATAAGCCGACTTCGACTTGACATAATTATGTCAAGACAGACATTTAAACTCAGCATTTTTTTCATCAGGTTAAAAATTGTACCATCTTTCTTGAAACAAACGTACAAAACAACAGTCTCATGTTGTTTACGAAGGAGGAAAATAGTTTAAATTCTACTCACCATTTCTGTAACTGATGGTCAAACAAATCTTGCAGTGAATTGACAAAACAGTTGACTAACTTGCTAGTTGCAGGCACTCTAACTTAGAAATTAGGCTAAGGTCTTATGTAGGTTCACATTTGTGCCGAATCACACGTAATGTCCATGTTTACATCCTGTTTTCTCAGCTCAATCAAGTTCCTGTGACAATTTTTTAGATTGTCTTATGTAAGAGTTCGACAGGCACAGACTAAAATGGAGCAGATGTCCTGAAGTATATGTTTCCACTTCCTCTGTGCTAGGAAAGGCTACAGAAAACGGCTCATCAGCGACGACTTGTGAATGAAGTAACTGCTTTCAAGTTGAAATGCCTTGCTTGAACTGGCTCTACATACATGTATATGCTTGAACCATAGACCAAGAAGACTGTGTACTAGGAGTCGGACTACAAGAAGCTCAGAGCTGTGAAGTCTACTGCTGTAGTACTAGTAGGCCGACCTTGAAGTCACAATAATTCAACTTAAGCTGGTCCTTGCATGCAGTTACAAGTATCTCTTGACCTTTGTAGAGAGACTACAGTGCAGCGGGTGGCAACTTAAGATGTTTTTAGTCCAAGTTGTTTTCCGAGCAGTTTGTTTTCAAAACTGAGAAATAACTACTTGAAGTACAGCAGGACTAAAATGTTAAGTCAGGCTGATCTGTCTGCCCAGCATGACAGCTTCTGAAGTGGAATTGAAGATTCAGACAGGTAAAAACACTAAATCTGTGAACCTAACACGACCACGGCCTGTGACAAACTGGCTCATGTCCCTCCCTAATCACCCCTCTGCCCTGAATGCATGAGTCACCTCCCTCCGGAAGTACTTGAATGAATAGCCCCTGAAGTATGGCAATGGAATGACCCCAGCCTGATCACACATGGCAACCTCAGGCTAAATTTGTTTTCCATTGAGTGGGTAATACCATTCTGGATATTTTATGGGGGTGTCAATATTTATACCATGACAGGCATCAGCCCTGCAAATCAATATGCCTAATGTTTTATAAACAAAAATTTGTTTAAGAACTGCAAGTTTTGACAAGATAGTTTGAGCAATCTGATAATCGTGTGTACGAAAATGTGAAATATGTACAATTAAATAACTGTTCATCTTGTTTACAAGATCTCCTCAAACTGTATCAAATTTAGAGCATTTTTTTCTGTACCATATCATTAATACATACCGTTATGTTCTAAAAAAAATTCCACTTTAAACCACAAGATTTTTTTTTTCAGTTTTAAACATGCATGTAAACAATTAACTACAAATAATACTGGGCGCAACGTAGGATTTTATTGATCTACTTCCATACTATACATGTACAAGAAGTAAAGAGCCGATTTAAAAGAATTTTCAGTTGGATTCAACAGCGCGCCTGTACAATTGTATAGGTACACATACAGGGTAGGCCTATTGTAGTTGATGGGGGTTTTGAATGAACCAATCATATTCAATTTTAATACAACGTAACAACACGCATACCAGAACATGTAGGGACACATTTACTGTTATATTCCAAGAGCTTGATGTGCATGTAACATTACACAAACTCAAACAAGAACAGGTCTGACCACATCACTGACAAAAGAAATCAATACAAACCACTAAATCCCAAGGAAGTGCTACCACCAGACAATGTCAAAGACCTAATTATTCTTCCCCAGAAAAAAAAAATAGACCTGACCACAACAAGGAGCAAAGACCAGTATTACTAATAACAGAGGATGACAATAGCAACATAATACCCCTTGTTGCTGGCCTACACATTCCACTTCACGCCCACAGTGTGTGAGGTCAAAAGCCTCTGTTAGATTTTCAGAGGAAACCTTGCCGAACTGTAGTATCTTTCTTTTTTTTCGGGGAAGAGAGACTCGTAAAAAGTTTTCAGTTGTAAAAAGACGGTTCAACTGGTGTCAATTCCTGTGAAATCCCTCCAAACATCTAAAAGCTTTTTTTTTCCTTTAGGCCCAAAAAAAAGTCTCCGGTTTCTGGTATGGAGCTTGCCCCAAAAGTGGTGCGGCGACGCGGCTTTTTTTTTTTACCTGATTTTTTTTGCTTCAAATGTCGGCTGATGACTGCAAATGGTGCCCTACTAAACTTAGTGCAAATATATGGGAGTCAAGAGAGGCCACATAAAGCTTATTCTCGACCATAACCCAATCTAAAAACACGTTAAAATTGTGCAGCAGCAGGATTCCAGTCAAACCAGTGAGTTTGGCGGTTCTGAGACATCATCTTTCATTGAAAAAGACTTTTTCATTTTGCCGACGCGCATGGCTACGGCGACGCACGCGCATACCAGAAACCGGAGACTTTTTTTTTTTGGGCCTTAGACTTCATTTTTTAACTGACATGAACATCTAGGCTCCGACACTACTGAAGATTTACACAACAATCGTAAGTGGGCATTTTCCAGAAGAATCCGAAATTCTGATTTAAATCCTGCTGTATAAAAAAAAATAGATCAAAACTAAACAACTTTCGTTCACTGCTCAGACCAACCAAATACAGAAGACTTTGCATGTCTTGCATTTTTTGGAGGATTTTTTTGGTACAAGGGATCGAAGGACTTGTTCTTAACATGCTCAAATTGACAACAAAAGATGACAAAATGAAAATTTGGTAGTGGATAATTTACTAGTACTAATACAATCCTAAACGTACGTACACATGTCGGGAGCATTACATCCCTGCCACTATTATTCTAATGGGGCTTGATGTTCCAATTTTCATCAACTTCAAGCACATAGCATTGCCATCATTAATACTCTGGCAGATGAAGGCATTTTTCGGGGCCCTTAAGCAGGCCCCTGGACCCCACGCCATAATGGCTCTGCGCTCGCATCATTCCTCAGAGCAAATGCCCCAATGCCATAATTTGAACTCGACTAAAACCCTGACGGGTCCAAGCAAAGGGTTCATGTATACATTTACAGTACAGTACATGTACATCTGTGCATGTACATGTGTATGTTTAAGTTATAAATGAAAAGAACGGTATGTTTGCTTACGATTTATCAGATCATTTGCTTGAATCCAGACCAACAAAAAGCCTATCTGTACAATGTACCTAGCTACCCCGGTTTAAAAAAATGAAGAAAACTCACACCACCTAGATGAAAAATAACACAAATTTAGTCTGGATGACATCTATGTAACTGACACTGTAACACTATCATAGCAATCAAGCAAATCAAAGCAGGAACAAAGGGTGTCCAAAAAGCAATCACACTACAAATCCATTTATGTGTTTATTCTTAAGTTTCTGACTACACAGCAATTTGGCATCATGTTGGACAAATCGCTAATGAAATAGTTGTCTCTCCTGGGACAACTCAAGATTAATGTTGTGTGTATGACAATTTGTCGGCACACAAATCTCACTTTATGAATCAGGCTATGACTGTACCGAAACATATGGCTTTCAGTTTATTCCCCCTACATCCCCAGATGGTAATTTAATAATTACAGCCAGCTGCATGCGCCACCCCAAAATTGGAACACTTAATAAATGTACCTTTTTGGTGAGTCATAAAATTAGCGTTTCAATAATGTGCGCAACTGTAAACAGTTTACAGGAATAAGAGGAATGTTTGATTTTCCTTTGGGCCTAATATTGACAAAAGTCGGAGCACTTTTATAAACAGATCAGAGAGGTGACATTACAGAAATGACTGTGAGGATATTTCATTACGTTCAATACACTTCTACTTTGACAAATGACACCGACAGCAAATTCACATTTGGGAGCAGCTGTAGCTTATCTCTAGTTTACTTCAAATAATGTTATTTGTATGGAATGACTTCCAATAAAATATGTTACACCAATTTTTCTCCCACAGTCCTGATGCTTCCAAATATTTTCAATTTTCCCCCCATATTTCCACAAACATGTTTTTTTCAAAATTAATGAGAAAGTCAAGTTTAAAAAAAAATTATGCTTTTAAAACCTCCAAAATATGCAATTTTTGGGACCAGAACTGAACTCATGCCTTACCAAAATACATTCTACCGGTATGGTACATCTTGAATTTAGCCAAATGGGGCATAAAGACAGTTCAGCTCTTTTCTTTTAGTGGGATTTGCCATCTAAGCCAAAGCACATCTAGCTGTGGTATTTTTGTTAATGTCGTTTGTCGAAAACTGCTATTGCCTAAAGTATACATGTGTCCTGCATAATTCCTGGGTTTTTTTTAAGTGGGGTATACACATTTCTTGGAGACAAAAACCCTAAAAACGTGTTTAAGATTAGATTAGCCCCCCCCCCCTCCTCCCCATTAGAAGCAACAAATAATAAGACATCCTCCCAATAGGCACCCAAAAAGCATACAATTGTGTAATTTCCATTAGATGGTCAATAGGATGTGAGCCAAATATGAGGAACATGTACGCATAATTAAATTTGAAAGATAGAATTTCTTTTTTTGGGGGGGGAGGGGGCATTTTATTCTTTTAAACACCCCTTTTGACTTTTATTATGATAGGTTACAACTAAAATGAAGAAAAGGGTCACTTTCTCTACATGTGTGCCTTATCTGAAGGTATAGTAAAAGGGAACCCACACAATTCCTATTCACAGACAAAGATGCAAGACCTTGCTCAACAAAGCTGAACTGTTTGGCAACAAAGTTTACAGAACTTTCACAAGATAGCACCAGCAACCACAAAACCACTGGAATTTCAGGTTAAGGGGCCAAATAAATTGACAGGGTACAATGTACAAACAGTTGCACAATGATGCACCCTCAGATTGCTGGAGCACCTGGCACTTGACTAATAAGGCCAAAAAAAAAAAGTTTCCGGTTTCTGGTATGCGCGCGCGTCGCCGTAGCCATGCGCATCGGCAAAATGAAAAAGTTTTTTTTTCAATGAAAGATGAGGTCTCAAAACCGCCAAACTCACTGGTTTGACTGGAATCCTGCTGCTGCACAATTTTAACGTGTTTTTAGATGGGGTTATGATCGAGAATAAGCTTTATGTGGCCTCTCCGGACTCCCATATATTTGCACTAAGTTTAGTCGGGCACTATTTGCAGTCATCAGCCGACATTTGAAGCAAAAAAGACAGGTAAAAAAAAAAAAAAAAGCTGTGTCAACGCACCACTTTTTGGGCAAGCTCCATACCAGAAACCGGAGACTTTTTTTTTTGGCCTAATGTATTTACCCAAAATACTTTCATTTTAGTGTAGAACAGTGAACACATGTGCATAATTTATGAATGTACCGTATTGTTAAGATTTAAAAAAAATTAAACAATTGTGTTACTCAACTTGCTAAAATTTAATGGTAAATTTCAAAATTTCCTGTATCAGTTTAATGAATGGTACGCAGTTTGTAAAAGTCTGAGGTTTACCACAGAATTATGACCATCCTTTTGACCAAAATCCTAAAACAAACCTATGACAGAAAGTAACACATATGTATTACAGTTTTTTCATGTAGTTCCCTTTGCAACCAGGATAGCTCAAGACCGCCCTTCAAATTTCTTGGTATGTCTGTAAATTGGTTGTGTTATCTACATGTACATGAACATGCAGCTCCATGCTCTCTTCAACAACACAAGAAACCCAGGCACTGCCGTGTGATCCAACCCCAGCCATCCCCAAAACCCCTCCATAAAAGCCCAGCCTATTGTAATGTCTCGGTTGTTGACTCAACACAAGTATCTGCTTGCAAGGTCCTGGAATTGGCAACCAAAAGGGCACGCACACAAAAGGCAAGCAAGTCTGCATCGTGACTGGTGCCCTCTCCTCTCCTCTATGACCAGTTGACTTGTTTACATATCCATTATTCCTGAGCTTATTTTGGGTACCTGTCTCAGTGTGTGATTGAAGGCTTTGCTTAAAGGGGCATTACGGCCTGGAATGCACTTAATTGGGCTACAAAAAGCATTTTAAACGAAATGACATTAAATAGAAAGAGCATTTAAAAGTAGTAAACGTCCACACAACCATCCTTTCAAAACCGGGCGTTTTTGTGTTATTCTTGCGAGAACCATGCAAGAACGAATTTCAGTGGTCACAATTTTGTCCCCGCAAAATTGAGAGTAGTGCTAGTTGTGAATCCATCCGCACAGTGGTTCGCATTCTGCGGACGTCTAAGAAACAACATTTGTGTATTGGTAAATGAGTGTCTTATGTACCGCACACACAATGTGTACATGTACGTTGCATTGATAGACACGACTTGAAATATGTATTGATATGCCACAAAGTGTCTGTCGCGTCCAATGTGAACAACCATTTTTTCCCCTTTCTTCGTGAATGATAAGACATTAGGTTTGTTTCCTTTGAACCAGACCTTTGAAAAAGGATAAGTAAACAATCCAAAACATGAAATTTTCTGGGATTTCAGGCCAAAATGCCCCTGTAAATTACATTTTGAAAAGATAAGAGAGTTCATTCACATACATGTAAACCACCTCAGTTTCACCACTACTAATGTTATGAATGCTATCCAAAAAGTGAAAAAATTTTGGTAAAAACAATTTGGATGTTTATTCAAAATGAAGATGTTGAACTCTCTTCACAACTATTCTGGCATAAAATCTGCGAAAAAAACCTGCGAAAGAATGTTATTTTTGTGATTTGGTTTCACACATTATATTTTTTTGTTGACATTTTAAATAAAATTTAACAAACGTACATGTAGCTTCTTGATATCATTGAACAATTCTGGTCTATTATTGAGTTATTGAGTTCCTTTACTAAAACAGTCATTTTACATCTACTTGTAGAATCATAGTACTAGTCTAGTTTTTGCAGACTTCAGTTCTAGAATCGGTTTTCTTGAAATCTAAGTTTCCTCCGCGTTAGTATGTGAGGAAACCTCAGGACATTAGCTGGTGTCAAGTGTCAGCCCAGCAGTCTGGAGGCATGCTGTGAATAACAGGATGTCTTCTACTCTGCCAGTCATAATACCAACAGGAAAAACGTCAGCTTCACCAAATTCCCTGGAAAGATTCCCAAATATTTGACCCCACACGCAGTACAGTCAAAAAGCTACGGGATATATGCAACTCACTGGTCTAACCCAGTATCAACAACCAGGTTCCCAAATTTACCGTTAAAATTGACTTGAACAAAGTTCAACTACAGACTCTCTATGCTAGAGACCAAGCATTCAAGATTTACAATATGGTTCGATGCTATGTTTGAAAACCTACATGTAAGAAATTTTCTGATTTTTTTGCTAATAATATGTAAATAATTAACCCTGGTCAAACAGTCTTGGACAAGGGGGGGGGCCAACAATGACACACCCATCTCCCTCCCCCCCTTCCCCTACCCCCTTGGGCAACGGTAACATTTGGAATCGGTTCCAGTTTCGTCCAAGAGTCAGGATTGCATTTGGAATTGAATCTAATTTTTTTCCAGCCAAAATGGATCAGCAAATCTTCCATACTTTCTCTACTAAACTACCCGTACAGCACAAAATGAAAGGTGGTTAGGTTGTGGAATCTGTTTATTACACTGTAAACATGATAATTAAAACCCTCCTATGCAAACACACCTGAACAAGAAAACTGAACAAGATTTGACTGGTTTGCTGTTTTCTTAAAAAGAAAAACCACAGCACACACACTGGGATGAAACTATAAGGCCAAAACAAAAATAGTTCTGGTAGGTAGTCATTATGGAGGCATCTGTGTGTAGTCAAGGGTACAAGGTATAAAGTGATGGTTTTGGGTGTTTTTTTTCTTCTCATTTCTCCAATAAAAAAATTAGGGTAGGGGCTGTCAGAATAGGGTAGGTAGGGAAACCGGAAGCAGAACTATTATTTTTTTTGGCCTAACTGAAACCGAATGTTCTGCTTTATTTATCTTCTTTACTCGGATATTGTTAATAAAAACTGAAAGATACAGTTTGTATTGGCTATAAAATGTGAACATACAGTAAGCATCACAAAGTTATAACATGTTTATAATTACTCACCGGCTGATAGGCCATTCTTGTTTTCTGTTCTGTTTCATGCAATTTCACCTTCGTTCACAGATCTCACTCGTTGATTCCAGCAAAATCACATCATGCCACAAACACTGACCTGGTATTTTTTTTATCCTGCAAATAAAACCACACGCCAAAACAAACATTTGAAATTATCAACAAAACCTTAATAGGGAAAGGTTTCCATATACGAAGTTCACTCAACCCAAGTGTTTTCTAAGAAAATGCTTGTATTTTCTCACTGCTCAAATTGACTTTGATGACATGAAATTGCTATCTGGGGGCTTGTTAGTCAATACAGAGGAAAATTAGTGAACTTCGTATATGGAAATCTTTCCCTTAATTAATAGCATTCAAGAAACATTTTTGCATTTTATTTCTGAATTAGTAGGCCCTATTTGTTCGTTGTAGCCACATTGTATGTTTACATCAATGACTCAGCAGAATCCATCAGTCTGGATGTACCGGGCCTATTGTCATAGTTGTCTGACCCTATGGTCAGGTTGTCACTAAACTACGGCGGCGAGAGAGGACAGATCATGCAATGATGATGATAATGTAGAGCCGTAGGCTGGTACCTGGTACCCAACTCGGGTGCGAGTTGACTTGAGTACGAGTTGACTCGGGTATGAGTTGACTCGGGTACGAGTTGACTCGTGTACTGTACGAGTACGACTCGAGTTTATCATCACCGCGCCGACACTGGCACAAGCATGACCAGTCAGTTGCCGTGTCATGCGTAGCTGCTCTATTTTTTCGTCCACACGACTGACAGCAACGCAAGGCCAGCGAACGGTGGCCATAAAAAGGGCTTCAGAAAATTTGCAATTTTCATGGCAAACCACAACATACAGACTTTGCGAAATGGACAATAAAACATGACAGGTAGAATTTTGGCAAATGGACATTAAAAATGACTGGTGGGTTTTGTTTGGAAAAATTATATTAAAAAGAAAGTGAGTAGGCCTAAGTTGTATTTTTGTTTAGAAAGAAAACACAAAAATCCCCATAATACCTCTTAATCTACGTGAAAAATTGGCTGCCAGTCAGCCACGTGCCCTGTCATGTCTGTGCAGCATTTATAGCTCCATACAACAGCATAAACACACGCACACGACAGACATTTGCACATGGTTTGCACTGCATGCACACGTTCACGATGTCTCCAATTTGCCTCGGCTGGTGCCCGTAACCATTGTACGCATTTGTGTTCGGCCTCGGCACCATGGACACCAGTGTATAATGGGCCCCCTCTGTCAATTTGCTTGCGCGATAGCCTGATCACGCAGCAAAATATGTCTTTTTTTGTTGCTCGAACGATAAATCGCAACAAAAAATGGATGTGTTGGTGAGGGATCTATCTTTTGCGCAGCTAGCTTTTGCGCAGCTACATGTAGCTATCAGTCGACCACGCAAATAATATTACACAAAATGCGCCCAAGACATGTTGGTACATCCATCATCGGATTGCACGAGAATGAAGCGCCAACAGTCCTGCTTGCCACGACGACGGGTACTTTTGAAAGTGCACCACGGTATAGGCAGTTAAACCCTGCGCCCTGCATGCCCTGCTTTCGATGTCATGATGTCCACTATTTTTTGGAATTAAATTATATAACCACTACTTGATACTTACATTCAAGTCTTCGTTCCTCAATATTAACTAGAGGTTGTAGAAACAACCACACGGTGTTGGGCCATTGTTGATGTTGAAGTTGATTGTTGATGTTAATGTTAATGTTGATTGTTGATGTTGATGTTGAGGGTTGAGGGTTGAAAAATAGTGCGTGTAGTAATTACAAAGAGGATAGTTAAAGAGTCAGGTGAGGATCTGCACGCGCGTATGCTGCTGTACTGTAAACTTACTAATGTACAATCGTTACAGAAACCCATTAAATAGCTCATATCTCTTAAAGTAAAGGTCGCACACCACTGGTGCAATACAAAATATTGCTAGTCATATCCTCTTTTCCCTAATGCGCATATTTTTAGAATAAAACAGTCGTAAAACCAGACACTCAAGAGGCGAGCACGGGAAGTTCCCTTTTACGCAATCGTAGCGCACTGTTTTTCGGGATTTCCCCTTTTGTACGCGATCATCCCCATTTGCTGTACACACAATGCGCGTGGCATTAAATGAGCGTTTCAATGCGTAGGCGTGTTCAACTTCAAATTTCAAGAGGGCTGCAGGGCATCTTCTAGTTAATTTATTGTAACGAAACCTTGGGAAGTTTTAGACCTATTTTATTTAAAGCACAAAACTTGAGTATATCTCTGACGGTTGATTTTTTAGCAATTTTCAAAGGAAAAGAGGTCTTTTCATAGTAACTTCCGGTTTGATGACGTAATCAATTTGTTTTCGCGCACAGGTCTTGTCTGCATTAATGTCATCACGTATATTAATTTTGAAGCGAATACCGCAAATTTCGCCACAGACATCAAGTGAAAATGCGTTTTTCACATTTTTTAACCTGCCGCTAGAGGGCGCTCCAACTCTTCATGGCGTCACCCATCATTTTTTTGAAAAGGTCAATCCTACCACAGCCTAACATCGTTGAAAGCAAGGTCATATCTTTTTCCACTTTCAAATTATTAGGCACTTCCGGTTTCGACAGGAAGGAAGGGTCACGTGATTTTGCACGCACAAGATAAATTGAAGATCATGTATCATCATGTCAATTCCCGCAAAATTCAAGTTCCGGTCTCTCACGGTTGATTTTATATTGAATTTCAAAGATTAAATTTATTATTTTTTGAAGTGACGTCACGTGACCCATGATGACGTCATGATGACGTAATTGCAAAAAAGCACATCTTCAGTGGGTTGTGCATTCATGTATTGACAACTGAAGTTCATATTTTTATGTGTTCATTTTGACAAACAGTTCTGGAGAAGAATTTGTCTTGGAGGATAAAATAAAAAATAGTAAATTCATAGAATAACATTTACAATAGGTGTTGGGCTCATGGCCCAACACCTAATTAATGTCAACATTGTGCTTATTCTCGTAAGTTGTAAAACAGCGGAAATCGTAGAGACTTACCTGATCGATCTTACTTGCGTTCGCCGCCACACCAACTGCATGTAGTTGTACAAATAGACGGGTTCCGTCAGGTGAGCTTGTTATTTTCTACCTTAGCAGCAGGGGGTACCAGGCATGTCTTAATTTATTGGCGAGTGGGGTCACTGACCTTTTTCTACATTCAGAACCGATGATGTCATTTTATGACCAAATATGGATAGGTGAGACATCCCCCCCCTCGAACCAGACGGCTGTTTAATTCGGAGTTCGCACCTAGATCGCTGGGGGCGCACTCGTGAAAAGCGAGCCCATAATTATTTTCCTCATTATTTTTCAGGAGAAAATAACAGCAGTTGAATATAAGATTGCACCATAGGTGAAGTAAATTATGAGTAAACAATAAGTGGCTATTTTTGTTGTCTTTGGGGATTATTTGTGTCATTATTTTGACTTTGCTGTGTCTCATTTTATCCCATTATACAGATTACAAAAGTGTTGTGTAAAATTTACAGTAAATTTTCATAGACCAATCACTCTCAATATCATTTGACACGCAAACATCTATTTGCTTCTAACAATATTTCATTTATTTTGTAATTGTACCAATGAAAGAAATTACCCTTCATGCACATGACAAACAAATTAATACACAATTAAGTCTCGCCTCCTTAACAAAATATAAACTATAAGTATATTCTCAGTCAAACTATATTCATGAGTTTCAAACACAGTCTAAAATATATTTTTCAAATTAATATATATCTAAATAAAGTTTCAAAAGCCCAAATCGACCTAAAATCTTTTAAAAGATACCCGCTTGTTCAATTTTGAATTAATTAGTTTAATGCCTAAAATATGCTTACTCTATATATCAAGTGGGGAAAATTAATGCATTTACCAAAATTTCACATCCATTTTTATGTTAAGTACATGATAATACAGGATTTCAAGTTTGTTAAAGCAGGTAGCAATGGTACATGAAGTCTCTAAACTAAGTGAAATTAGCTTGGCCATTAAAAAAAAAAATTATTTGATTAAATAATTGTTTAATGAGATACAATGTATTCCAATTCATTATAATAAAAAGAACTGTTGTTCAAAGTTCAAGAGCACACACAAAAGAAACACATTAACATAACGACGGTGTTTTCACGAAGTGACAAAAACCTCAATACCATGCAAAAAGGTAATTCCGAGATAATCACCTTTAAAGGGAATATACAACATTTGCAAACATCGAAAAATAAAACTACCAAGTTTTTACGAAATACCTTACTAGGATGTTGGTAAATGACAGTCTAAAGCATCCGGTAAAATTATGGCACCTGGTGTGAAGTCATTTTCAAGAAAATGGTATTTTTGTATACATTTCCAACGGTGGTCGGCCGACCACCGTTGGAAAAACCTAACTATTTTTCAACTACTGCTCCAACTTTACACTTTTTTCACTCCAAATTTTGTTTGCTATTGGTTACATGTTCATGAACGGGTGCAGGCCAGCTAGACTGGTTCCCTCACCTTACAATTTTCCGGCATCTATAAATTGATCCATTTTATCTTTAGTGGGGTCAAGGAACCAAACTACTTGAACATTTTTGTTTTCTTGGTTTTTCCAGCATTTTCGAAGACAAAACTTCAAAAATGTCAGTGTAACAATATTTGATCTATTATACTAACCCCTCAAATAGTCCATTTCTGAAAATTACAGCAAAAGCCAATGATGTACATTCCCTTTAAAGTTATTCATTTTTTCAAAACACCTTTTCGACTAGTTTTTAGTTATGGATTTAAGAAATTCTTGCATTGTCAAGTAACGTATGCTTTGTTCTTTGCTAATTCAAAGTTGTCTATTAGAAGTCTCTCTTAATTAAACTGTAATTCACTAATAAAGATCAATAAAAGTTTTGTTCACTTCGTGAAAACAGCAAAACACGGAGGCCTCACTTTTTTGTCCCATTAAGTTGTACACACTCTTCGTCAAAACATAAAACGTTCTAAGAAATTGTTACATATGCACGTCTGACGTCACTGCAGCGCGCGCGCGTCTGTTCTTTATCGACATCAATCATGGCATGCGCGTCCAATCCCATCCTAACGTGTCTGTAGAGAAATGCATTATTCCTCTGGCCCTGTTAACGAGGTAAGTTTTTGTCACTTCGTGAAAACAGAAAAACACGGATTTAGGCATTTTGTCAAATGTTTGTTTACGATAATTACAAAAGTAAACAATATTTCGCTTTGAAACTCGGCCAAATTTTTCCTTTTGTCAAGTGCAATAAATTGGCCGGCAAAACTCAAAATCGATAAAATGAACAAGTTCTTCTTGTTTAAGTACCTTTAATAGCTACCTACATAGCGAGAATACAGACGATTTTTTTTTGTCAGTGAAGCTTAACCTTGCTTTTGTTTCAATCTGGTACTGCTGTGCAAGAAGCAATGCATATGCTATGAAGCACAGTTTACATAATTATCTACACATAGCTAATTTATCATATAGAAAAAGCTGTAAAAATCTGCTAAAATTGTGTCACCCTTTTCATTTTATTATTGCTATCACCTCAAAGCCCCAAACACAAATGCCACCTCTGCATCCTTACCATCATCAAAACACTGAGGAATATTAACTGAAAAACAAAATCGTAATTTTTCCTGAGAATTTGGAACTTTGATTTAAATGAATACAACTTTTCACTGTATATTTCCACAAACTTTCCATTTTTTCTTCAAATGGTCAAGTTCTAGAACTGTTTGCGTAGCAGTTTCACAGAATTTTCATGACCTTTTATTATTGGCCAGAATTTTTTTTTTTCAATTCTAAATTCTTGAACTGTATAAACTCCTCAAAAAGTCATATCCTAATCAGAATTTAACGTTCGGATCTTAGAAATGCCAGTACTTTGAAGACGGAATTCATGGGCCTGATCAAAAATGCCAAATCCAGGTACAGACACAGTGAAAAAATCAATGAATGTTACAGAAACATTGATAAAGACTTTTAAAAATTGAGTGAACATTACATCTCAGACTGAATAAATTACTTCAATTCATGATTTACAAAAGGTTTTTTTTTATCCACCTACGGAAGAACACCGATAGATTTCATGTACAAAAGTAACTCTTAAAATAGTCAGGCAGATTTCCTCTTCAGCTGATTCTGTTAAACATGTTTAAACTCTTTGCGAGGGAGAAAATCATCAGCACCTTGACAACAGCAGCTGGATTCTGTCTCTAGAGGAGATGAACAATGGCGGCCACAGCTGTGACAGTAATCGCCGTGGCAGCCAACTTGAGAAATCCGGGGACGGATGGCAAAAGTCTTTCCACGACGCTAGTGTCAAATGGTTTGGCGGGGATATCCTGAATGTTAAAAAGGTTCAATGGGAAATCTTGTTTTTTGTTATTGGCTTCACACACAAACTTAACTCTTTCGCTACGGCGAGCCGCTGACAGCGGCACATACAAATTGTACAGGTCGTACGGAGAGCCGCTGGCAGCGGCTCGGTTGCGTCGCTATGAATAAACAGGATGTCCCCATGACGTGGCCCATATCTACATAATTTATATCGTATAACCTCTGACCCTAGTTCGAGCCGCTGCCAGCGGCTCTCCGTCTGGCAGGGGTGCGCTTTTTGTTATTGTGAGCAGTTTGTTTACGGAGATACATTCAAAGATGGCGGCGCCCACATCGACGCTCGGCGGAATTTTCAGCTTTTAATTACGTCCAGTTGGGACGAAAAAGGTAAATTTAATTCCGTAGCGAAAGAGTTAAAGGGTGCTATGCATTGTAGCTAGTGAGGGCAGTGAAGGGTTTCTTAAATCTTCATTACTGGCTTTGGATTCAAGAGATTTAGGAATCAAGAGATTTAGAAATTTAGGAATCGTATTTAGGAATCAATCCAGGCATTTTCCGCAGTAGTAGGGGAGGTTTTGGGAACCACAAGAGCTTGCTTTTCATTGGCTGGTTCATGTGCGCTATGACACATGTTAGGAACCAGTGTAATAAAATGGGTCCTATATATTTTTTAATTCACAGCTAAATAGGTGTTTATTATACACATAAAACATGGTTTTTAGGGTTGATAGTCGATATTAGCTCCCTGAGGTATTGGAAATTGACAGACTAGTCGCCCAGGGAACTAGTCTGTCAACTTTCAATTCTTCAACTTTTAAACTTCGCCCCTGCGCACTACCTCCGTGCGTCAGTTCCACGATTGCTTCGTAAAGCGCTTGCATATTAGACTAGTGCACTGGTAACCAGTGCGATAGTCTACTGCGCATGCATATTCAACCTGCGCTTCAATTTTGCAAAACTAGCGGCCGACACGTCATGGTGAATGGACCAGCGATGAGAACCCGGCCCTCGATCATGAATACGTAATGAGTTATAGAAATATTAGAATCCATACACAGACAGCCCGCCTGACAGACATACAGACAAACAGACAGACAGACTGACTGTACAGCATCACTTACCAGTGATTCAGGCTCTTCCTGCCATATCTCATCTTTGCTGATCAGTCCCTTCTGGTGCAAAATCTACGGTCAAAACAAAAGGAACCAAATACCCAAATTTTAAGGCCCTGTTTTTATGACAGAAACTAGCCATATTTGTAAGTAACTCCTCTTGAACCTAGTATACACAACTCAAAACATAACAAGCATTTAGTGAGGACTAGTGGAGAGGGATATTTATCCCAACTTTGATAATTTCAGAAACATTTGGGAATTGACTGACATAGTTTAATTAAAGTTTTCGTCCTTCACCAGCCTTTTATGCCAAAGGCTTTCAATAACCTGTACAAGCGTACTTGGGTGGGACTCTTAACACATGACCTCCTGCTAATGGCAAAGGGGGACACAGACGCACCACATGCGTTCCACTCATGCTCAAAGGATAACATTGCATGACACCTGATGCAAAAGTCAATCAAATATTTCACTTGGATCTACCGGTATACCTCTCTAGCAGCCCTTTCTCCAGCTTGTATGGCACCTTCCATATAACCCGCCCAATGGTTGGCGGTCTCTGTACCAGCAAAGTAGACACGCCCTAACGGTTCCCGCATCACCCTAAAGACGATAGAACATCCAAAATTTCAATGACAAAAATCTTCGCAAACTTAGAAGCTTGTCAATGTCAGAACCTGGGGCCAAATTTATGCTGGTACTTAACAGTTAGCTTACTAAGTTGTGCTATCTCTAGCAATCTAAACAGTAAGCATTATTTCATGGCTTGAATGTGCATGGAGACTTCTTTGTTACATCACCAATTTTGCTTTTTAGCAAACTGTATATTTTGAGGTCTGCATGCAACTTGCTGCTGCCTTCTCTAAGATGGCTATCTTGTGTTAACAGAAATATCATGGGAAAAAAATGTTGCAACCTGGCGCCACTTTTTTTTTCAAATATCATTTCAATGAAGGTTGCACAACCGATGATGAATCTGTGACTGAAAAATATTTCAAATTTTGTTAGGAAATACTTGGAAAATTTTCTTGACTCTCCATAGACCTTCTTGACTCTCCACAGACCTTGTACACGATCGCAGAAGTGGCGTCAGGTTGCAATATTTTTTCCAAATCACGAAATTTGGCCTGTATATGGTGAATACGCCAATGGCCTTGCACGGCCCAATATGTGGCTCTTTGACATCTAGCTCTGGAAGCAAAAGCCAAAAATGACCAACGTATCACTTGTGGGCCCAATGATTTTCCCATGGCAAGAAAGCGTAAGCTTCAGTGGTTCGTCTTTTACATGTATCTGTGAAGGTGCTTGCTATTTAAAAGGAAGAATCAACGCTGCTTTGGACGTTTCTTTCCTTCTTTTCTTCACATGTTTTGGGGGATCACTACATCCACTTAAACTTTGAGCCAAGCATGGGTGGCATGGGTGGCTTGTGCATAAAGCACTCGCCTCTCACCAAGGTGACCAGGGTTCGAATCCTGGCCGCGGATCACATGTGAGTAGAGTTGTGCGTTGGTTCTCTCCTGTGCCACGAGGGTTTTTCTCCGGGCCCTCCGGTTTTCCTCCCTCCAGAAAAATCAAACACTTTCAGCGATCTCAGGCTGTGCTCCGTGGTCATTATGGGTCGATGTGGCCGGCAGCCATAGGCGCCTTTACGTGCCAGCGGCCGACCACGTTGTAGCCGCGTCCTTTGCAATTCAGCATACCAGCTGCGAGTAAGGATGATTAGCCTCCCAAATTATTATTATTATTATAAGCATCTGACCTGCCAAACTGTGTGAAGACACCTGGGGGGGCTGCAGCCATGTAGCAGCCTCCAGAGAATTCCTCATCCATCCAGTTATGGTCCACATAGTTAACGGGCTGCACCAACATAAGGACAGATACCCAAACATTTAAACATTTTGGGGCATGTCTCAAAGCACATGACATTTTGTTTCACTGGCAATACAACTGGTTCAAATTGATCATGTGATGGACTTTGCGTTGGGATGTATACATTTAATATTTGATTTTGCCCTTCATCTACATTTCATTTTATCTGTAGAGTTAGTGTTGTCCCGAATGATTGTGAGCGAAATTCACAAACTACTCGGGTGGGAGTCGAACCCACAACCTCCTGCTAACTAACTGGGAAAAAGTTTTGTTCCTTGGAAAAAGGTATCCATCAGCTGAGCATCAAATGAACTCGGTCCCCCACCAACCCTGCTTTTGATTTTTGCAATGGTTAGCCGATTGATCAGTCAGAAACCTCCAACGGATGAACCACTGGCTTTCCCCCCCCCCCTTCCCCACCCCCACCCCCACTTACTTAAACTCTGCCAGAAACATTTACTCAGTGATCACAAAAAGAACGTTTCCCTATATAGAGATAACAAAACATCCAAAAAATTGACTTTTTTACATTAATTATGATATAAGGGGCAGATCCAGGACTTTTTTTGGGGGGGGGGGTCATCAGGCCCGCCTGATTCTTTTTTAAAGGGAAAATAAAACATTTGCAAACATCAAAAAATAAAACTACCAAATCATTTTGAAATACCTTGCTGGACTGTTAGTGAATGACAGTGTAAAGCATCCTGTAAAATCATGGCACCTGGTATACTGTCATTTTCAAGAAAAGTGGTATTTTTGTATCAATTTCCAACGCTGGTCGGCCGACCAGCGTTGGAAAAAAACTGGCTTTTTTTGCAAATACTGGCCCCAATTGACCATCGCACCTGTTTGCAATCGATTACACACCTATGAACGGGTACAAGCCAGTTAGACTGGTTCCCTGACCTTACAATTCCCCAATGTATGTAAACTGCTCTGTTTCTTCTTATATGGAGTCAGGGAACCAGACTACAGGAAAATGATTGTTTTTCTTGGTTTTTATAGAATTTTCGAACCCAAAACCTCAAAAAAGTCAGTGTAACTATATTTGCTATATATTTCCAACCCCACAATTCCATCCATTTCTGAAAATTACAGCAAAAGCAAATGATGTATATTCCCTTTAATTATGATATAAGGGGCAGATCCAGGACTTTTTTTTTGGGGGGGGGGTCATCAGGCCCGCCTGATTCTTTTTTAATGTCCAATTGTTGCAGACAGTACTTTTTTGGATGTCGGAGCAGGGGGGCTCCAACCTCCAACCCCCCCCCCTCTCTGGATCCGCACCTGGATAGACCAGTTTTCTAACTTGTCAGTGAAAAAAAACAATGACACTGAAACTATATATTCACATGACAACAGATGTAAAGGACTGGATATCTATACATCTCAGCAAATTATAATACTCACATGCAGGGCTTCATCTGTTCCAAACACTTTGGCATAGTACTCACAAACTACTTTTTTCCTGCAAGAAAAAAACAACATTTTGAAGGTTTAACAGAGGACAGTTTTTTACAAAGATCTCTCTCTCTGGCAGAATTAACAAAATGTTGGGAAGCTTGAGAATTCAATGACATCTTGTCTATTAAATGCTATGGAAAAACACTGCAGGCCAGCAGCTTTTATTTTTCTGGGAGTGTTCAAGCCGCACCATGACGTAAACAAACAGACTTTCATTTTCTGTTTGCTGCCCTCATTGACAAATCCAACTTTTCTATTTCAAAATGGTTTAAATTCTGTCTCATACAAACCTTTCCTCTTTCGTCATTAAGCAGTATTTTCTTGCCTTTTCTCCATTCAAAAACCTACCAAAAAGAATGAAAACAGCCTGATTGGATTGCTTTGCAACATCTGTGAAATGTTTCAAAGATCTAAAAAAAAATTATGGTATCTGTTGGTTTCAGTTAAATTATGTCACCCATAATGGCTTAGGCCAAAAAAAAAAAGTCTCCGGTTTCTGGTATGCGCGCGCGCGTCGCCGTAGCCATGCGCGTCGGCAGAATGAACAAGTTTTTTTTTCAATAAAAGATGATGTCTCAAAACCGCCAAACTCACTGGTTTGACTGGAATCCTGCTGCTGCACAATTTCAACGTGTTTTTAGATGGGGTTATGATCGAAAATAAGCTTTATGTGGCCTCTCTGGACTCCCATATATTTGCACTAAGTTTAGTCGGGCACCATTTGCAGTCATCAGCCGACATTTGAAGCAAAAAAAACAGGTTGAAAAAAAAAAAGCTGCGTCGCCGCACCACTTTTTGGGTAAGCCCCATACCAGAAACCGGAGACTTTTTTTTTGGCCTTATGGCTCATACATTTTTACTTGAAGAACTTGAGAAAGGACTTGTGATTTACTTGGACTCATAATGGTCTTGTGATGGAGTCTAGTTCAACACTGATCCACACTTGGAATCAGGAGGAAAAACAGTACATACCCCATGATGGCTGGGTGGGAGCCGTCCGGTTTGATGTCTTCAAAGCTACCAACTACAGGACCCTCCGATCCAAGGACAATTCCATTGTAATCTTCAAAATAACAACAAATTATTGATACTTGCAGGAGGCGTTACTAAAAGGATTTATTGTCTTTGTTACCCCAAATTAAAACAATGTGCAACTACTTTCAAACTGAAACATCGGCATGTCTGCTCCAGTGGTTACCATTGAACTCGGCCAACTTGAAGCAGCCAACAAAATATCACGTGACAAATATCAAGGAAGAGTTGAATATCAAATTAAACAAAAGATGACTAACTGTTCAGATGACATGATTACATCAAGTGATTCGAGTTTAAAGCTATAGTCCATCATTTTCAGCCATCGGAAAAGTAACTGGCCTAATTATTGTTGAAAAACATACTTGGTTGAAAGATAGCAAGGGGACTAAACTCCCTGTGAAATTATTCTTTCTGGCATGCTGTCATTTTGATCAACGAAAGAAGGCCTTTCCAACGGTGCGTCTTAAGACCCACCGTAGGAAAATTTAAATTAGTACATAGCTCGTTTTGTTATTCGGCGAAGCGCGTGCAAGCATTGGCACGACGTACACGCGCGTGTGGTTGCTATAATTCGTTGGATCAGTGCGCGACATCACGTATAGCTGCAATTCAAAACAATTCAAAACATAATTCAGCAACTTTTGATTTGAAATTGAGATCTAGAATACTGTTTTTCTCAGAATATACAGCTGAAGCTGAGCTGAAACTTCATCAGGTTAGTTGTTCAGTATCCTTCATTAGATTTTGAACACTTTTGTTGCTTCAAACGAACAAAATGCACAAATTACAAATGATGGACTATATCTTTAAGAAGAGAATGATTGTTTTGTTTCTTAAAAAACTCACGAAAAAAAAAAGAACCAAATTTCAAAACCCATAAATGACGGGCAGACGTTTGAAATAGGATGGTCCAACTGGTAACTGCAATATGATTTCAACTAAGCCAGTTTAAAAAAGACTATTAAATCTGCTCACCTAGGTCCCTCCAGAAGCTCCTCTTGTAATATGTGAAAGTCTTGATGACTGAACCCATTGGCATGCGCTGAATCAACTGAAAAATTAAAATGACAAAAAAAGAGACATTTTGCTTTGAGTTATTTATTATTTTTACTTATTTAAGTGTTCATTTTTTATGTCATCTGACTCAAAATAAGACAAAAAATTACTCATGATATTCAAGGCAAGACTGTCCTTTTGGCTCATGAATATTCATGAGACATAAATACAGTTTTTTGTTTACCAAATATGGACTAACCTGGCTTTTCAGTGAAGGAAGAGGAGGCTGAAATGTTAGTTTTCCGAGCAGCGCAATGGGTACTGCACTTATCATGTAGGATGCCTGTATAATAAACAAAGACTCAATTCAACACCCAGTGGACCAGTATTTTCATGGATTCAAGGGGCCGATTTCACGAAAAACTAAGACTGGTGGAGTGTTGTGGCCTAGCAGTTAAGAGCACTGGACTCATGTTCTAGTGTTTCAGAGGAACAGTGACGTGGGTTCAAGCCCGGGCGCGGACACTTGTGCCCTTAAGCAAGGTACATTGTGTACTTAACCATTATTGCTTCGTCCTTCGGATGGGACGCAAAGCCGTAGGTCCCGTGTGTTGTATAAGGCCTAACGCATGTAAAAGAACCCAGCAACGCTTATCGCTAAGAGAAGGGGTTCGCCCCGGTGTTTCTGGCAGGAAGGATGTGTATACATCAAGTTGGTGTGATGTTTCCCCCGGGATGCTTTGCCGACTATATGATACAGATACAGATCTTAGGAAGGATAATTTGTTTTAATTTGCGACTCGTTCTAGGATAAGTATCAGCCAACTTTAGACGTGTTCAACACGTCCAAACTTCCTTAACAACACAGCTGAACTCGTCTTATCTAAAGAGTGGTCTTATCTCATTGATGCGTGCGTTAATTTGTATATCGTCTAGAAATCATTGCCATTTAAGACAAGTGACTGCCTAGAGTTATAATTCCAAGGAGGAAAGCTGGCGTAGAAACAGATTTGATAAGATTTCTGATACGTGGGTAGCTTTAATGAGAAATAGCTTATTTGCAAATGTTTAATTAAACGCCAAAACGTAGTCGACTTTTTAAAATTGATTTAAAATTGAGAAAACAGGGAGCAAATTGTACTCACCTGCGCGGGAAGTTGGTTATGCGCTTTCTTTTCAACGACTGTTTCGTCAAGCAGTCAAAACAAACATAAAACAGCCATCAAATTGGTAGTTTTAATGCTTCTTGCTTAAGATGGGTTTAGTGAAATCGGTCTGAGGACGCGTCTTAACTAAGATCGATCTTAGAGTAGGGACTCGTCTTAGGTCCTAAGATAGTCATAAGATAAGATGACTTTCGTGAAATCAGCCCAGGACTCTTGGAGTTCGACCACCTAGACTGCCTGTCAATCTCACAGTGCGCATTCACTGATTAGAACACGACTTTTGGTCAGCTACATTAAGCTTGGCCATCCGGTTCGTAAGTGACTGCGACATACACGCGCGCACCACTGATTACTAGCGCCTGTTGGCTAAACACGTCACTTGGCACTACTTCTGGTTCCATTGGTTCCGATGCTAGACCGTGTGCAGAATGCATGGTAAAGTGATAATGACGTCACACTTAATACGACCGGATACCGGTCATATGCACAGTTAAAAAGCTCCACATACTAAAACTGAGTGGGCTTACGCCCTCATCCAGAATGTTGCATAATAACTTCACATGAAGTTGAATGTTTTGACGTTGTTTATTAACAAAAACGCATATCTGGTGTACTTTTAAAAAAAAATATTAGCCAAAAAAAAACATATGCCAAGGGGAGTTGGAGGAAGATGAGATAAGTAGGATCAATTCCCCAGAACTTTTGAGTTCCAGTTCCTTTTGAGATTGAGTATATTACCTCAAATACATCCCCAGTTCTTGTTGTTACTTTGACCCCATCATCCGACTGCTCAACACTTGACACCACATGGTTCAACAAGACATTCTCTGTAAGTAAGACCAAAAAAAAAATCCACTCAAAATTCCACATTAGGGTTTTTTATATCAAACAATGATCAGGTTGTCCATTTTCCTTCATTTAACTACTGGCTGACAAAGTGTGCTTAATGTACATGTAAGCTATTCCAAAGTTCTGCATTGCTTTCCGAATCGCAGAATTTATCCCCTTGGATATTCCAAGAATTTGCTAGTTTTGAGGCGGTACTTGATGAGAAGCTTACCCTTTCCAAGTTTCCCTGCCAACCCCTCGCTGACCTGCATGGAACCACCAACAAACTTCCTCTCCTGGTGTGTAAAATATCACAAATACAAAAAAAAGGTATCTAGTGATGAGATTTTGATTTTGATTTAACTTAATCTGATTTAGATTTAACTTAAAAAAAAGAAGAATTTACTACCATTTTAAGATTTGATTTAAAGGTGATCGTATACTTGTACCTGTACTTACCTGCCCACCATTTGTAGTACTCATGAATCTCAAAACCCCTAAAAGGCAAGACAAAAATACCTGATGTGATCATCAAGTCTTATAAGGATAATCCAGTCACTTAGATTGGTCCTACAAGCTAGAAATTACTTGCAATTAAATTTTTTTTTTTTAGTTTTGAAGAACTGTTTCTTTAAGTTTTTGAAGAAACAAGCCCAAAATTGAACAAACAAACTTGATCCAAGAAGTCAAGTAGTGGAGTCTGTCATGAGCCAATGGCGGCCCATCAGGCCGGCGTTCATTGCCGGTTTCAGCAGCATGAAACAACCGAGAATATCTCTATTCCCCCTGGACGGGATGCTAGTCCATCGCAGGTTACTCCCCAGCTAATGCCGGTACCCATTTATACTCCTGGGTGGAGAGAGGCAAGTGGGGGTGGAGAGAGGCAAGTGGGGGTGAAGTGGCTTGCCCAAGGACACAACATATCTCCAGCGGCTGGATTTGAATCCCTGACACTCTGATCATGAGTCAAGAACCCTAACCAAAAGGCCACACTCCTCACTGATCCAAGAATACAAAACTGTTGCGTTCAACTGTTAGCATGTCCACACAACAAAATATTGCTTAAGCAGCAGCATGATTTTCTGCTAAAGGAAGCACAACTTTTTTTGCGGAATGTTAAGCAGCGCTATGAAATTGGGCCTTGGGGCTGAGATAGGGACTCCCGACAACACTGGCATTTAAGGCTGTATTGGCCTTTTTGAGATAGGTTGGACACAATACGAGGGTGCTAGTTGGACTTAGTAAATTTAGGTAAACAAAAAAAAGAGTAGAAGTGCCCTTACTGTGTCCACCATATTTCAAAAAAGGTTTATCAATACTCAAGACTGAGAGATGCATGCACTCTCATACTAAACCCGGAAGTGTAAAAAGGTAAAAAAAAAACTCACCTCCACCAACTTTGATGTACCAGAGGAAGAAGAGGAAGGACAAGTTGCATGGCTCGGTGGCAAAGGCTGCCCTGGAAATGATGGTGATGGCATCCTTGGTGTAGTGACACCAGCAATTGGCATCGACCCAGGACTGAACAGTCATGCTATCCCACTCCACGGCCCGTGGTGCGTCCCACGGTGCGGCTGCTGGGATCTGATCAAGCCGATAAAACCAAACTTTAGCATGAGCCGAGCATTTTCCCATATGTGGCAAATCTTATTACTTAACGAGTTGAAATTTTCACGCTTCACAACCTTAATATTTTTTAATCCTCTGTATTTGAACTGTATGATGAGATTTGAAAAAGTTCATTGTGCCAATATCGTCGCCGTTTTCACAAACTAACACTCGTGAGTTTGTGTTACATACCCTATGTGGACTTGTGAACAAAAGAGGTCCACATAATGCAGGTTGTGTTAACCTTATGTGGACTAAGCCGTGTCCACATAAGGTTTTGCCCTTTCTGGAAAACAGGTTTAGAGGCATTTTTGGGTTAGGTTTATCAGTAGCAGAATGAAGAGAAACACTATAGGGAATCATAGAAAAAAAATTGGGTTAAAAGAGTTTTCACAGTTTAAGTAAAGTTATTTTTTGTACCGAGTTTTCTTAACTACACGAAAACAAAGCAATGTCCACACAAGGTATGTAACACACGTCTGGGTGCGCTAGTGGGTGTTTGTCTGTCAAAACTGCGTAATCAACAATTTTGGTTTCACGAACTAACACCTGGATGTGCCTGCGCAAATCGGACATCGACGTGAAAAAGAATGATTATGGTTTTCACGATCTGAAACTCAAGCATGTTGCGAACATGCCAATCGGAGAAAACTGCATTGAAAGGTTTGACAAGAATTTAATCCATCCGTATACTTGTGGGCTTACGCAAAATTTTTATTAAAAAACGTTTTACTAGTGAAATTAATATCAGTGTTCTTTCGTGAAAACAAAAATGTATGGAGTGCGCGCATGCAGTGCCGCTCTGTGGCAGGTGTCAGTTCGTGGAAACAAAAATAACGTGGTTCTGTAAAATACCCGTACTTGCCGGGCACTCACGCGCCTGATTGTAAGTTCGTGGTGTCGGTGCTGATATGAGAGTTCCAGTTCCATGTTTGTAAGGCATGGAGTACGCGAGACTAATTGTCATACAGGGTGAGTAAAAAAAAACGGCACCCAAACCCTAAAAATCATATGTCGTATTTAAAAAAAGTATGTAGCACCAAAATAATATTGACTGGAAAGCCAAGGTCGTAGGCTACTTTTAGATGAAAAATTACTAAAATTGCTCAATCCATTCAAAGAAAATTTCCATCTAAACTTAATGGCCCTTAAACCTGTTTCGTCAAAAAAATGTAATTTATTGTATATTCTTACTGTTTGGAACAACAAAGAGAATGACACAGAATACTTGTTTCAACAACTGTCAACAACCGTAGTACACAATATCTCTTTTAACAACCCTGTTTAGACAAACAATATGATTTATAAATCCACTTTTTTTAAAAGATGGGCCTTCAAAAGGACTTTTTTGAATATTTTTAACTTTTAAAGTGAGGTTTTATCATTGGTTATGTTCCAAGACAATTGTGACGCGATTCTTGAAATCGCATTTTTGGACGAAAGAGGTTTCATTGTGTTCAAATGGTGATATTCTTTGAACAGATTGACCAATTTCAGTAATTTTTTTTATCTAAAAGTACCGTAATTTTTGGAATGTAAGCCGCGCGGAGTATAAGCCGCAACACTCAAAAATCTGCAAATTAAGATTTGAAGTCGGCGTATAAGCCACACAGGCGTATAAGCCGCACCGACCGCAGCGGTTTCAATTTTGTAAGGCCTCCAAATTCTAGTCAAAATGCTCTGAACCAGTTCCATTTACACTACAGAAGCTATAAAAAGGGCCACAAAAGTTGCATCAAATCATTTACAATCGATACTCTTAAAACACAAATGGAAATTGATGATGAGAATTGAGAAATAAACACCGGGAATTGCTGCCGGCTGCCCCGTCCGGTCCCCGGCCTTAAAAGTTAGTGCATGGCCCGCCCGACAGCCTGCGCTGCGCAGGTGTCTGACAACATTTTCTTGGTGCTACATATTTTTTTGAATTTGAAATATAAGTTTTGGGGTTTGGGTTCCGCTTTTTTTGACTCACCCTGCATAAAAAAGCACAGAGTCTATAAATAATGCCCACGTACCTCTTCACCGTAGCTGTCTAAAAGGCCAATTGCATTGTTGGCATCCAACAAAGCAAAGAAGCCTGGGTATGTCGGAATAGCCCCTCTGAAAGCATGAGACTTGCCCTGAAAAAAAAAATACAGTCTTGTTTTTTTTTAAATGTACAAAAATTACAAAATTAGATATTATTGTAAACTTCTGTAGCTTTTTCAGTACTTGTAAGCAATAAATGGCCATTTCTGATTTCCATTTTAAATCATTTTATCGAACATTGTCAAATGTGCAGAAAGTATTTTTAATCTCATCTAAGATAAGATTTCATGGAATTCCTTAACGAAGGGTAAGCAGAAAAGTTGTGTTTAAACAAGCTGAGCTTTACAAATTGTGCTAACAGTAGAATACGTCCTTAATGTATTAGGAACATTTCTGTTGTTGAGAATGAGCTTCCTTCTTGCTGCGCTTGTTAATGAAAGGTACAGTCCATCATTTGCAGCTATCCAAAAAGTAACTGACGTAATTATTGTTGAAAAGCATACATGTACTTGGATTAAAGATAGTAATGGCACTAAAACTCCCT
Organism: Patiria pectinifera; assembly: GCA_029964075.1. NCBI lineage: Eukaryota > Metazoa > Echinodermata > Asteroidea > Valvatida > Asterinidae > Patiria > Patiria pectinifera. The sequence goes on from CM057141.1 coordinate 7,219,650, forward strand.
GTGAAATTATTCTTTCTTGCAAGCTGTAATTTTGAAGAAATCAATCAAAGAAAGCCTTTCCAACAATGCGTCTAAAGACGCATCATTTTAAATTTCTGTTAGTAGTTCATTTTTTTAATTCTGCAAAGCGTGGGCAGGCATTAATTCGTCGGTTCAGTGCGCAACATCCCGTAGCTGCAAACGGCTCAGTGAGAACATGTCTCGGACGCTGAATTCAGGCCCAATTCATAACATGACTCAGCAACTTTTGATTTGAAATCGAGATCCTAGAATATTGTTCTTTTTCAGAATATACAGCATTCACTGAGCTGAGACTTCATCATTTAGTTGTTTGGCACCCTTCCTTAGATTTTGAGTACTTTTGTTGCTTCAAACGAACATAAAACACAAATCATTAACAATGGTTATTGAAATTTGGTGAAATGGAAGGACGTTCGTTTATATTTTTTCTGCTAGCGGTGATCGACTCTGGCACATACACGTATCATACGTATGTGTGAGCTACTCGCGTCAAAAAGGGGACTGGTTGTTTACTGGGCAAACTATTTCCTTAGAAAAAAGAGGTTACCAGCCAATATGCCTTGCAATGTACACTGTTTGTAGCTGGTTCCAGCTAAAGCTGGCTAAGCACCTAAGCAATACTCTCTACTTCTTAGCACCTCCGTTGAGAATGGTCCCTGCTTACATTTCTGAAGTTGATGGTCCTCTCCTTCTCATTGACGATCTGACTCTGGATACCTAGCTCCTTGGCAACTCGGATGATCCTGTTTTGAGTCGGTCCGATGTAGGCTCCGCCTAGATCCACATATTGGAAGGCGGGGTCCTAGAAACAAAACATTTTTGGAGTCAATTGTACATTATCCTCTCTTTGCTCGTACCCCTCGCCCTGCAAACAGGGCGCTGGGATGGGCTGATGAATTCATGATCTGGTTGGATAGATTTTGCCAGACCTGTGACCTGCAAGTCATCACGTCCATGACCCTGCAAGGTTTTAAATGGCTGTTAAGACTGACTCACTCTTTTATTTCCATTCATAAAGTTTATGGTTTTTTTCTTTGAAAAGTGTAATAATGTAGGAATATCTGTAAAACATCTGTTTTGTAAATTTTCAAATCCCGCCACTTTCTCAGGCTCTGTTTCGAATTCACAAACAGACAAAGGGTAAAATTGCAAACGATGCTCAAAATTTCTCCACATGGTCCGCAAGGAAAAAGAAATCACATCCGGTATGGAATGCGTGCATTTCTACGAGAAAGTTTTCGGATAGCTTTTTGCGCGCATTGGCTAACTGCAGTTTTAAAACAGCTGCAACCAGATGTCTTTATACACAGGTCGTGATAAGTTACCCAGAATGCCACCCCCCACTTCCTTCACAAGATTCTGTGAAGCTCATCAGCCCGTCCCTGCGAGATTATCCTCTCTCTTTAATGGGTAAGTTTAATGTTCACATGGATTAGCCTTATAAGTTCTCTGCAAAGTGCAATGCATGAATTTTTTTAAAACTTATCAGCACTTGTACTGACATTGTATTACACTGTATATCTCTGGTGAATCCATAAAACATTAGGGTGCTTGGGCAGATTGGGGAAGTACAGGGAATAATATGCAGTCAATTGGGCTGGAATAGAGACTAATATTAGATTAAATGTCAGGCCCATAATACTAACCTTCACTGTATAAGTGCGACCTCCGACCCTGTTTCTAGCCTCCAACACCAGCACATTTTGGCCTTGCTCTTGAAGGAGTCTAGCAGCTGACAGCCCTTTTTACAGGCAAACGAACAAGAGCCAAAGTTATCCCATTAGATAAATCAATGTACAAATTAAAGGGAATTGTAAACAACATTTGCTTTTGCTTCAATTTTCAGAAATAAATGGATTTTGAGGATTAGTACATTATTTTTAATAGCAAATATTGTTAAAATGACTTGTTTCACGTGTTGGGCTTGAAGATGCTGGGAAAAAAAAAGAGAACCATTCATTTTCTTGAAGTCTGGTTCCCTGACCCCACTTAAGATGAAATGGAGAATTTATAGACTTTGGGAATTGTAAGGTCAGAGAATCAGTCTAGCAGGCTTGTACCCCTTCACAGTTGTGTAATCAATTGCAAAGAGTTTTTGCAGTTTTTGCAGCACAGAGTTTGCAAGCAGTTTTTGAAAAAAGCCAATTTTCTCCAATGCTGGTCGGCCGACCAGCGTTGGAAAAATACCATTTTTCTTGAAAATGTTAGCACCCCAGGAGCCACGATTTTACAGGATGCTTTAGACTGTCATTCCCTAACAATCCAGTCAGGTATTTTGTGATAATTTGATCATTTCGTTTTTTAGATGTTTGCAAATGTTGTATCTTCCCTTTGAGCAAATGAACCCAAGTTACAACTACGATTCAGCCACAGTGACACAGGACTGCAATTGAGGTCTTAATCAAATAAAAAAAAAAAATATGTAAAGATGTTTGCTAAAGCCCTTTTCACACTACAGCTTCTCAACCCGGGTTGAACTCAACCCTAGGCGAACCCAGTGCCACCCCGGGTTGAGTTGTTTTATTTTTTAACCCTGCGTTCAACCCCGCATCGTTTCACACTTGTTTCATGCAAATCAAGCTTATCATGCTCAGTTACTACTGTTTTGAACCCTGGCAAGAATTTCAACCCGGGTTGAAAATCTCAACCCTGGTCTGGAGCAGGGTTGAGTTCAACCCGGGGCGAAATCAATCTCGGGGTTGACGCAGGGTTGACGCAGGGTTGAAATTCTTCAAGTGTGAAACGATGCATGTTTTCAACCCTGCGTCAACCCAGCGTCAACCCCGAGATTTGTCTAGCGTAAAGTGTGTCACGAGCCAATATGGCCATTAGGTAAGTGTTTATTACCACATTTAGTGGCATTTTGTGAACAACTGAGAAAATGTTTATTCCCCTGAATGGGATACCAGTCCATTACTGGTTACTGCCCAGCTTATGCAAGTGTGGGTGAAGTATCTTGCCCAAGGACACACAAAAAACCAGCAGCTGGACTTGAACCCCTAACCTTCTGATCATGAGTCACAAACCCTAACCACTAAGCCACACTCTCCCCCCCCCCATCCAAATACTCACCACTGATACCCCCTCCAACGACTATGACATCTCTTTTCTCTTTCGACATTGCTCACGCTGATCAAGGGCTGAATTTATGCTCACACCAAATGACTAGAAAAAAAACACAACAGAAACAAAAATTCTTTAACAAAATGACAAGTACATCATAGAAGAGGTCGGTCTCATCAAAACACAGGAAAATATCCAGAAGCCAATATATCCTTTACTTTAAAAATATGACTGTTTCCAATACAGTCATCTTTTGACCTTTAGAAAGTGCATGCTCTTTGTATACTGTACAATCCTTGATTACCATGATTACAATATGACCAGTAATAGAATACTTAATAACATGTAGGTTTTCGGACTACAGGTTTCAAGAGAGCTCTTCAATACTAATGAGAACTAGTTCCACTAACTGGGGCGCTAGAACTCCTTTTTTGACATTTGGGATGTTGGTCAGTCGTACTAGTACTGTCGTACTAGACCAACATCCCAAATATCAAAAAAGGAGTTCTAGCACCCCAGTTAGTACGACAAACCAACATCCCAAATGTAAAAAAAAAAGAGTTCTAGTGCCCCAGCTAGTGGGACTAAATGAGAACCAATTTAATCTTGGAGGTTTTCAGGGATGGTACGTACAGGTACGTGTACACTGTGCACTAATCACTCAAACCAGACAGTGTTTTGAATATGAATAGACCATATTTACACAGTGGTTTTGTTTTCTGGTAAGGTCAGCTTTAACTCCAAAGTTCACGTGCTCACACATAGCAACAATTGACGTTGCCCAGCAGGAGCGTAGCACGGTCATTTTGATTGGGGGGGGGGGGTTTCAAATGTTTTGAAAATGGCACTTGCAGATCCGTTGTGAAATGTAGACAGGTTTTTTCTCTGGACACTTGGCCTTAGTAAAGACAAAGGGGGGAGGGGGGGGGCTAGTACCATCTGTCGATGGGGACACTGTTCAAAACCGACAATACTGCACACAAAGGGCTTATATGGTGCTTTTCAGGGCGATACATGTGCAAAATTCTGAAAAAGGCACCCAAAACGGCAGATGCCACAAAAAATGGCACCACCTCTTTTTTTTAAAAGGGCACTTATTCAGAACAAAAGGGCACTTCGCAAAACAGGGTACTCTTTACAAATTATGTGGGGGAGGGGGGGGGGGAAGCCCATTGAAAAAAAATACATTTGAATGGAAAAAGGCAGTCTTTAACAAATATGGGGGGGGGGGTTAAATACCCCCCTCCCCCCCCCCCCTCCACCCCTGGCCTAAGACCTACATTAAAAGGTCTCCTTTTACAGCTAATCACTAACTAGTATTAACTACAAATGCAGGCAGATGCTTCTGGGCCTGCAGAAGTAAAACATATTTAACATTTGGACTTGGTCGGGCCATACTATAGCCAGACCAAGTCCAAATGTTAAAAAAGCGATCCGTAGAGTCCTAGTTACTTGGACTAGCTTAATTTTTTTAAGTCCAAACCAACTACCCTGTTGCCGGCTACGCGGATACGGAATGGGAGTGCAGTGGAGCATGACGCATGCATGTAGCGCTGAGAGGGTTTATTTAGGGCAATTAACTGTGACTCGGCTATAGCCGACTACGAAGTGCATACATCGAATGGCCGGGTAATTTTGCAATTGTGTCCAATTTTGTTAGAAAACACTTAAAGATTTTTCTTGACTCTCCACAGACAAATTATTCGGGGGGGGGGGGGGGGGGGGGAGGGAGTTCATTGAAAAAAAACCAGCATTCGAATGGAAAAAGGCAGTCTTTAAAAAATATTCGGGAAGGGGGGGGTTTAATATCTGCCTCCCCCCCCCTCCCCCGCTGGCCTAAGACCTAAATTTAAGGGTACGGCATGGAATGGGCCCTTAACTTCTACACACTCACCTTTAATTTAAATATTACAACACGCGCATCTTACAAGTAACGTACCTTCACTTGGATCATATATTTTGATGCACGAACATTAACCAGCTGCCAAACAAAATGTGGAAGGTTAAGGATTACCAGTTGACCAGACAAAAATGAAACCACATCTGCTTTTACAGCTAATCACTAACTAGTAACTTCAAATGCAGGCAGATGCTTCTGGGCCTGCAGAAGTAAAAAATATTTAACATTTGGACTTGGTCGGGCGATACTATCACCCGACCAAGTCCAAATGTTAAAAAATGTGATCCGTAGAGTCCTAGTTTACTCGGACTAGCTACGCGGATACTGAGTGGGTTCCCTTGAGCAACACAAATGAATGGGAGTTGCCGAAATTTTTTTAAGTCCAAACCAACTACCCTGTTGCCGGCTACGCGGATACGGAATGGGAGTGCAGCAGAGCATGACGCATGCATGTAGCGCTGAGAGGGTTTGTTGAGGGCAATCAACTGTGACTTCGTAGCCGACTATACAAAGTGCATAGATCGAGTGGCGGGGTATTCTGCAATTGTGTCCAATTTTGTTAAAAAACACTTAGAGAATTTTCTTGATTCGACTTTGTACACAACCGCTGAAGTGACGTCAGGTTGCAACATTCTTTCCTAAAAAAGGCATACACACAGTCATTATAATTAGCAGGGAAAGAGGATTGATTTTTTGACTGAGTGAGAGTGAGACTGTGTTGTTTAAATAGCATGAATAATGATTCACATAAGCTTGAATATGCAAGCATGAAGTAGCTGGAGTTACCCAGCCCTGAGTTTTATCATTGGGTTGTCCTAAATGACAACCCAATGATAAAACTCAGGGCTGGGTAACTCCAGCTACTAGCCCAGGTTGGACGAAGTCTTTGTTGTGCCCATTCTTGAAAATCACGCATTCTCGAGAATGGGCGCGCATTCTTAAGAATGAGCGCCCATTCTTAAGAACGAGCACGCCTTCTTAAGAATGGGCGCTCATTCTTAAGATTAGGTTGGAATATCACGTGCACACTTTATGAATTTTGCCCAATCTTAACAAACATTGCACGACATAATTATGTTAAATGAATTGTATAGCGTTTAAAAGGGAAACAATTCATATAAAGAGGAAAGAAAATGTTCCATGCTTCTGTACTCGTATAACTACGATAATTTGAATCATATTAAACCTGTTATTATTGCTTTTTCCTGCCTACTTATGGGAAGTTTTGTAATAACGGAGGACTGGGAACTAGTCTGGGAAGTGCGTTGTTTAGGCTAGACAAGTGACAAGTCCCTGCATGTATCATATGTGTGCCACGAAAAAAAAACGATGTCCAGAAGCTGCCAAAATTGCTCTTTTGACTAGATAGAATCAAGCTCTGCGACGTTATGGTGGAATGTGAACAATAAATTGGTGGCAATTTAAATGGGAAATAGCATTAGCACTATGGGATGTCGCAGTATTCATTCTCATTCTTCACATTCTTCATTCTTACGTCGTCCCCCCCCCCCCCACTTTTATTATCTCAAAAATCAGAATTCTTTGCACTAGTATTAATATGTCTCTTATTTTTTCCCGGTCCCCCCCCCCCCCAATATCAATACGCCTTTACTTATCATATCCACTCTACTTTTCAGCGCCTTGCGTTGCAACAGTATAATTATTGAGAATCAGTGAACGAGGATGCAGCTAGACTTGCCAAGCGCAGCCGGTGCTCGGCATCGACAAGACCGTTATCTTGTCGCGCATTCTCAAGAATGTGCGCCCAATCTGGAAGAGTTATTTTTTGCCAAGATTGAGCAAGGATCCAGTTGCACATTCTCGAGAATGTGCCTGCCCATTTTCGAGAATGCGTGATTTTTAAGAATGGGCACAACAGGCACAACATCTTCATTGCATTACGACTCCCTTTCCTCCTTACGTTTTCGACCTGTTGCCAAGAATGCCATTTTGATGATTTTCTGCATGGCTTCAAATTCAATATATTTTCTTACTGAAGAATATATGATCTCACATATCCAGTGTCAATGTCACTCAGGTGAAATATCAAATGAAATACTCTGGAACTTACGTTCTACAACTTGCGACTCGCGTCTGACATGTCCAGTCATTACCGGACCAGGGTGACCGTAAGGTCATGAAGGTCATGGCCAAATTTAGACCCGTGAACGTGGCGTTGTATACAACGCCACGCGCTTCCGTCGGGTAAATGCTAGCGACAGCATTCTATCTTTTGATCCGCTACATATAACCATGTATAATTTCGCCAATATGTGAATCACTTACTTGTTGGGCCTCCTGTGAATTTCCGCGAGTGTTGGATCTGTCATTGCCAAGAAATTTGATGTAAAGTACGGCACAACTTTGTCACAACGAATGTTTTCAAAATGATCAGGAAATCAAAGACAGGCATGATACTCTGGTATGATACTCTGGTACCCCGAGTTCCGCATGCGGAAAACGGAAAAAGTATCACCAGTGGTAACCCGACTAACCGTCTTACATGGCAGGATGACCGTAATACCATGTAAAATTCTGCTAAATCCACTTCGAAATTCTGCCAAATCACCCAGTTTATATTGCTGTTCCATTGTGCAAGGGTTTGTTTTAAGGATTTTTCACCAAAAAAAAAGGTTTTTCAAACCAAATGTGCCATATTTCTTTCCAATCTTTTTTATTTTCCTTCATCTTCATAATTCTGCCGAAAAAATATTCTGCTGATTTTCTGTACAACTCATTTTTGTATGCAATTATTCTGTCAAATGTAGCCGAAATTCGGCTAGAACGGTCACTCCATTTTAGTAACAGCGGATCACAATAGAGTGTTTTTACTATAGACTGAAGCGTGGCTATGTATATAGCCACGTTCACGGGTCTAGGCCAAATTCTGCTATGTACACTTCAAAAATCTGTCAGATTTATCCAAAATCTGCCAGATTCCCCATAATTACTCGAAATACACAATAAACACCTAAAATCACATACAGATGTTGTAGTATTGCCTTAATTAAGGCTCAAATCACATTATATACAATCTAAAGTCACATAATAATGTTACGAAATTGCGTAAGTTTTAGGCAAAATGCGGTTGCGTTATGGTCACGAGTCACGACAAAGTCTGGTTCCCAGTTAGACCCGTGAACGTGGCGTTTACAAGCCACGTTCACGGGTCTAGTTCCCAGTGAGCCTCAGCACCTAGACCAGCCAACTTGTCCCATTATACAAGGGTTTGTTTGAAAAGATTGACGGTTTTTAAACAAAATGTACCATTTCTTTCAAATTTGTTATGTTTTTCTATCAAATAACCATTTATGCAGAATTATGCCAGAAATCTGCCCAAAAAATCCATTCTGTCAAATTTTCTGTCAAACTTGTTTTTTAACAAAACATCTGTCAAAAATAGCCGAAAATCGGCTAAAACGGTCACCATGAACCGGACCCCAGATGCCAGAGCACCAAGACGAAGGGATAACTTGTCATGTTATTGTGCGGTGGTACGTACAGGTAAGGTCGGGCCAGGTTAGTATCGATCAGCATAACGCGGCGATTTTGACCACCCGTCTGTTCCCGGTACGTATCCCTAGGACCGTTTGTCAATTTGGGTTGTTCATCTTTGACCTTGACCTAGCTTTAGTAAGCATTGGAGCTGGAGTTACTCAAGCCAAGGAGGAATAAAACCACTGAGACCAATTTCTTGCGCAAAAGGGTTGATTTGTATACATGTTGTGCCCATTCTTGAAAATCACGCATTCTCGAGAATGGGCATTCACATTCTTGAGAATGTGCAACTGGATCCTTGCTCAATCTTGGCAAAAAATAACTCTTCCAGACTGAGCGCACATTCTTGAGAATGCGCGACAAGATAACGGTCTTGTCGATGCTGAGCACCGGCTGCGCTTGGCAAGTCTAGCTGAATCCTCGTTCACTGATTCTTAATAATTATACTGTTGCAACGCAAGGCGCTGAAAAGTAGAGTGGATATGAAAAGTATACGCGTATTGGGGGAGGGGACCGGGGGAAAAAATAAGAATAAATAAGAAAGAATTCAGATTTTTGGGATAATAAAAAGGGGGGGGGGGGACGTAAGAATGAAGAATGTGAAGAATGAGAATGAATACTGCGACATCCCATAGTCAGATAGTGCTGTCGAGCGCAAAGTGAGTCCCCCGCGCAAGTTTGAACTTGCGCGTGTGGCAGGGCCACATAGTTAACTTGCATTAGCTTTTGGTTTTCAACATAGGAGTCCCTCCCCCCTGACTTGCATACACTTAGTTTGTGTTGTAGCCCTCTTAAGTTAATTAAGTAGAAGTTTATGACACAGTAAAATAATAGCAGTGCTGTAGGAGGATAGTAGTGTACGCCCCCTGGATAGAGTAAACATCCTGTCCAGAACAGAGACCCCCTTATCTGTGAGACCATGTGGTCCATGCCTCATTTTGCAGACTGGTAGAAGGCAGGGCAGCATCATTTAGTTTTGCTCTGCAGATTCCCTTGAAATTCTATGGCTTTTCTACCCTGAAAGTTTGGTCTGCTGCTGGATTCGGTAAGCTCAAGTTTTGTTGTTTTGTTAACTAAGAAGTGAAAGTACATTTAATAGATAAATATTTAGTGATCCAATTTGTACTTTTATTCTTGTGGCCTGAGATTGAAATTTCCTCGTTCTTTTCTTGTTATACGGAGTGTGAAGTTCAAGTACACTTGGAGTTTAAGATTGATTCACAAGAGAGTTACTTTTGCGCGATGTATTTTTGTGCATTATGCTACATGTATGTCGTATCCGATAGTTAGTCCCATGGTTTACAACTTTATTTTTTCGTTGTATGAGAACTTGAGAAGAAAACAAGTGATCTTTTAAGTTTTGCACAGGTGTATTTCATCCTTTTACATAGCTGGATTTTTTTATTTAACCAATAGTGTTAGAATTTAGATAGTTGGAAGTAAATCCTTCACTTGTCATTTATTCTGTATAATGAGTCCCTACTTGTGCACATGTATGATGCATTTCTTTACTTTTCTGAAGGGACATTGCCCAGCCACAGTGTCTTATTTTTTATCAGGTTGACCACCAGTTAAGATAATAGGGCCTTAGACTTTGCCTAGTCCACTGAACAGTTGGTTGATGAAATGCTTTGTATGTTTTGTGGTAATAATTAAGGCATAGTGGTTCCCCAGTGTACGTATGCAAGAAGTGCTAAGTGACTTGTAAACTCTCTAGCTGACAGCCTGGGTGGCTGGATTTGGCCACAGAGCCTAGTAGATGACCTTGGAGATAAGCACATGGACAAGGCAAGACTCATTAGTATGCACAAGAAAGTTAGTGTTGTTACCTGGAGCACACATAACTATGCTTGTGGCAACTCAGCACTGTTGATTGTTTATGCAGTGGTCAGAAGTTCTTAATCACATTGATAAGGATGAGTGTGTGGTATTGCCAGAATAGAGCACCTGTTTTAGGTTGGCCTATATATAGTTATTATTAGGATTTATAATGTACTCATTTAGTTCTATACTTACTTTGCGTTTTTCTTTTCATTATTTCTACAGGTTGTTTAAGCTGTTGTTTTCGATTTATGACCTTCTTTTGATGCTGTATTGGTTTTAATTTTAGTTGGTTTTAAATCTTAGTTTTTTTTATTGTTGGTGTTAATTTTAAATCTTCGTTCTAGGTTTTAATTGTTGGTTTCTTTATTTTTTATCTGGTTTATGGTTTTTGGTTGGTTTATGGCTTGAAGTGATTGAGTCGTTTTTAGTCTATTGGTTTGTGTCATTTTAGATTTTTTTAGTCTATGTTTGCTTCATTTACTTAGTTTCAGTTGTGATCATTATACTGAGTTTTTTTTGGTTTATAGCAGTTTTTTATCTTTAGGGAAAGTCAAAGGTCATTTACATTTGTTTGGTTAGGAGAACATCAAGGTTGGTCAAGTGTCAGGTACAAAATCGGTTGTTCTTCGAGTCTCATAATTTTATTTTTGGTTTAGTTTTTTTTTAATTGTCGTTCAGGAGAAATAAATGCGTTCCAGTGATAGCTCTTGAATCTCTGTCTCTTTGTCAACTTAACTTTCCTCGCGATTTTCTAGAGATCCTAGGTCCAATTCCTTTGTTCCATTTTTCTGGGTTACGTCCCCCATAGTTGTGGTAGAGAAGAAGGATGGAACGATTCGCCTGTGTGTCGATTATCGGAAGCTGAATTCCAGAACCACCAGGGATGCATTCCCACTCCCAAGGATTGACGAGGCGCTTGATGCCCTTGGGAAGGCAAGGTACTTTTCATGCCTAGACCTCACGTCCGGCTACCACCAGGTGAAAATGGCACCAAAGGATCAGCAGAAGACAGCCTTCACGTCTCCCATGGGGTTGTATGAGTATACCCGCATGCCCTTTGGCCTTGTTAATGCTCCAGCTACGTTCCAAAGGTTAATGTCCACTGTATTTGGTGACATGACTTTCGAGAGTCTCCTGATATACCTTGATGATATAGTGGTTTTCAGCAGCACCATAGAGGAACACATGGAACGTCTAGGCAAGGTCTTTGCTCGGCTGAGAGAACATGGACTAAAGTTGAAACCCTCTAAGTGCCAACTGTTCAGGACCGAGGTTCGATACTTAGGCCATATAGTGTCTGCCAAGGGGATTGCCACGGATCCTGAAAAGGTCTCCATCATGAAGAGTTGGCCTGTACCCACGTGTAGGAGAGGTGTGAGGAGCTTCTTGGGGATGACTGGCTATTATCGGAAGTTCATCCAACACTATGCCAATATAGCAGCTCCTCTCTTCGCCTTAACTGGGGGAAAACGAGGTGGCAAGGAGCCACCTTTTGTCTGGACCACTGAGTGTCAAGAGGCCTTCACCACACTGATGTCTAAGCTGATCTCTGCACCCATCTTGGCGTACGCTGATTACAGCCTCCCATTTACAGTGCAGACTGATGCCTCCAGAGACGGTCTAGGAGCAGTTCTGACGCAGACACAAGAAGGCAAGGAGCGAGTGCTTGCATATGCTAGCCGCTCTCTGTCCGCCGCCGAAAGGAAATATCCAGCACACAAGATGGAGTTCAAGGCACTTCACTGGGCGGTGACAGATAAGTTCAAGGACTATCTGTATGGTAACGAGGTGACTGCTATGACGGACAACAATCCGCTCACGTATGTGTTGAAGAAGGCCAAGTTAGATGCCCATAGTCATCGTTGGATTAGTGACCTCGCCCAGTACAACCTCAGCATTGTGTATAGACCAGGCAAACTGAATGCCAATGCCGATGCATTGTCCAGAATCCCCAGGAATGATGTACAACAGATCCTGAATGCAGTTGATGAGGTAGACAAGGAGACTACTCAACATCCAATAGCAGCTCAGCAGATGGTTCCTCAGGAAGGAGACCCGAGCACTTCAATGGCGGAGCGTACGTACTCTGAAGAATGCGCTTCCTCTGGGTCATGTGACATGTCTGAAGGGCCTGAGGCCAGGGAGCATGCAACAGTGGGAACTGTACTTGAACAGATACCAGGCGTAGCAATGACACAGCAGGACTTGGACATCAGTCGTGTGACAACTCTTAAGTTGACACGAAAGTCTAGACCAAGTAAGAGGCAGATGAAGGCTGAAGCTCCTGCAGTCCGCAGATTGTTGAGGTCATGGGATAACCTTCACGTGAAAGACGGTGCACTGTTCTACGTCCATATCACAGAGGATAGAGACAACTATCTGCCCATCCCCTCGAAGTCACTGCGACCCCAGGTCCTGAAACATCTCCATGACAAGATGGGACATCTTGGATTCGAGAAGACAGTCCAGCTAGTACGAGACCGTTACTTCTGGCCCGGCTTATATTCTGAAACGAAGGCATATGTCGGGAAGTGTAAGCGATGTGCCCTAAGGAAACTACCGGACACTCGGCGACAAGCACCCCTTCAGAGCATCCAGACAACCCGACCATTAGAGTTGGTCTGTATAGACTTCTTGTCACTAGAGAGGTCGAAAGGTGGTTTCGAACACATCCTGGTAGTGACAGACCACTACACCCGGTATGCACAGGCGTACGCGACGAGAGATGAGACTGCAAATACAGTGGCACGAGTCTTATGGGAGAAGTATATCAAGAACTACGGCATCCCTGAACGTATTCACTCTGATCAGGGGAGATGTTTTGAATCAGCTATAGTGAAGGAGCTGTGTAATCTCCTCGGTACTGTGAAAAGTAAAACGTCTCCCTACCACCCCCAAGGCAATGGGATGACGGAACGTTTCAACCGGACGCTATTGTCTATGATGGGAACCCTTGAACCTGACCAGAAGCCTAACTGGGCGATGCACTTGCAGTCGATGACTTATGCCTACAATAGTACGAGACATGAGACAACAGGCTATAGTCCATTCTATCTGATGTTCTTGAGGGAACCTAGGCTACCCGTGGACCTTGTAACTCCAGGGGAGCCAGAGTCAGAGGAGAGCCGTCCCCAGTCCCTGTACGTCCAGCAGATCCAGAAACACCTCCGGAATGCCAGCGAAAAGGTGAAGCTCGCAACCAAGAAGGCACAGCACAAGCAAAAGTTGAACTATGACAAAAGATTCGTGGAACCGAGAGAGAACTTCAGCCAGGAGATCGAGTCCTTGTCGCCAACAAAACACCAAGAGGCAGAGGTAAGCTGAGAGACAAATGGGAGGAAACACCTTACATCGTCCTTAGGCAACTGGGAGACTTGCCAGTGTATACCATTCAGCAACGTGGATCTACGAAGACGAGAAATCTACATCGAAACCTACTGGCCATTTGTCCTTTCGAGGTAGAGGATGAAACAGATGAGGGTCTACTTCCACCCCTTCCGCAGTCCCAAGATGTGGACGGACCTCAGGTTTATCTACTTCAACCCCCTCCACAGTTCCAGGATGAGGATTATCCTCCGCATCTCCATCTACCCCCACCCCTACATCAGTTGCAGGATGAAGAACCAGAGTCATCCTATGGTAGCAGTACAGCTGATGAGTCTGAAGTGTCCACTGATAGCTCCGCTAGTTCTGACAGTGTATTGGAGGTGAGGACCAGCCGACGACCAAAGAGAAGCATCCGTCCGCCTCGCAGGTTTGGAGACTGGCAGTGAATAGTTAATGAATTATGCCCATAGTGGTCACTCAATTTTCGAGGATTCTAGTAATAAGTCTTGACACGCTCCTTGCCCCATTGCTAAGGATAGCAATGTATTTTAGTTGGCGAGTGTGTGGCAGGGCCACATAGTTAACTTGCATTAGCTTTTGGTTTTCAACATAGGAGTCCCTCCCCCCTGACTTGCATACACTTAGTTTGTGTTGTAGCCCTCTTAAGTTAATTAAGTAGAAGTTTATGACACAGTAAAATAATAGCAGTGCTGTAGGAGGATAGTAGTGTACGCCCCCTGGATAGAGTAAACATCCTGTCCAGAACAGAGACCCCCTTATCTGTGAGACCATGTGGTCCATGCCTCATTTTGCAGACTGGTAGAAGGCAGGGCAGCATCATTTAGTTTTGCTCTGCAGATTCCCTTGAAAATCTATGGCGTTTTCTACCCTGAAAGTTTGGTCTGCTGCTGGATTCGGTAAGCTCAAGTTTTGTTGTTTTGTTAACTAAGAAGTGAAAGTACATTTAATAGATAAATATTTAGTGATCCAATTTGTACTTTTATTCTTGTGGCCTGAGATTGAAATTTCCTCGTTCTTTTCTTGTTATACGGAGTGTGAAGTTCAAGTACACTTGGAGTTTAAGATTGATTCACAAGAGAGTTACTTTTGCGCGATGTATTTTTGTGCATTATGCTACATGTATGTCGTATCCGATAGTTAGTCCCATGGTTTACAACTTTACTTTTTCGTTGTATGAGAACTTGAGAAGAAAACAAGTGATCTTTTAAGTTTTGCACAGGTGTATTTCATCTTTTACATAGCTGGATTTTTTATTTAACCAATAGTGTTAGAATTTAGATAGTTGGAAGTAAATCCTTCACTTGTCATTTATTCTGTATAATGAGTCCCTACTTGTGCACATGTATGATGCATTTCTTTACTTTACTGAAGGGACATTACCCAGCCACAGTGTCTTATTTCTATCAGGTTGACCACCAGTTAAGATAATAGGGCCTTAGACTTTGCCTAGTCCACTGAACAGTTGGTTGATGAAATGCTTTGTATGTTTTGTGGTAATAATTAAGGCATAGTGGTTCCCCAGTGTACGTATGCAAGAAGTGCTAAGTGACTTGTAAACTCTCTAGCTGACAGCCTGGGTGGCTGGATTTGGCCACAGAGCCTAGTAGATGACCTTGGAGATAAGCACATGGACAAGGCAAGACTCATTAGTATGCACAAGAAAGTTAGTGTTGTTACCTGGAGCACACATAACTATGCTTGTGGCAACTCAGCACTGTTGATTGTTTATGCAGTGGTCAGAAGTTCTTAATCACATTGATAAGGATGAGTGTGTGGTATTGCCAGAATAGAGCACCTGTTTTAGGTTGGCCTATATATAGTTATTATTAGGATTTATAATGTACTCATTTAGTTCTATACTTACTTTGCGTTTTTCTTTTCATTATTTCTACAGGTTGTTTAAGCTGTTGTTTTCGATTTATGACCTTCTTTTGATGCTGTATTGGTTTTAATTTTAGTTGGTTTTAAATCTTAGTTTTTTTTATTGTTGGTGTTAATTTTAAATCTTCGTTCTAGGTTTTAATTGTTGGTTTCTTTATTTTTTATCTGGTTTATGGTTTTTGGTTGGTTTATGGCTTGAAGTGATTGAGTCGTTTTTAGTCTATTGGTTTGTGTCATTTTAGATTTTTTTAGTCTATGTTTGCTTCATTTACTTAGTTTCAGTTGTGATCATTATACTGAGTTTTTTTTGGTTTATAGCAGTTTTTTATCTTTAGGGAAAGTCAAAGGTCATTTACATTTGTTTGGTTAGGAGAACATCAAGGTTGGTCAAGTGTCAGGTACAAAATCGGTTGTTCTTCGAGTCTCATAATTTTATTTTTGGTTTAGTTTTTTTTTAATTGTCGTTCAGGAGAAATAAATGCGTTCCAGTGATAGCTCTTGAATCTCTGTCTCTTTGTCAACTTAACTTTCCTCGCGATTTTCTAGAGATCCTAGGTCCAATTCCTTTGTTCCATTTTTCTGGGTTACACGCGCGCAAGTTTAAACCTGCGCACACGCAAGTTTAAACTTGCGCGCGCATTCATTTCCTTGCTACAAATTGCGCACGCAAGTTTAAACTTGCGCACTGCATAGAATTTCCCGGCCACGCATTACAAAGCCGCTAAACTGTTTTGCCCCTAGGCTGGGTATGCTCATGCAGATATGTAACATTATTTTTAAAGCAGATTTTTTTTCTCCGATTTAATAGCATCACTGAGCTTCGGGAGACAATGCCTTAATGCCTTTTTTTTAACATTTGATTAAATTCATTAATTAAATCATTTGCAAATTTATTTACTTTTTAAAATAATTACCATTTTATATGCATAGCGTTTTTAAGTTGTAAACATTTTTGAATATGAATTATTGAGCCTGCAATAAAAAATATTTATTAAAGTAATACATTTAATTAATTAATTAAATTAGTAATGCATTCATTATTTTTTTTCAAATTATTTTTGAAGTGTTCACAGCGCTCGAAATGTTATGCAAGTATTTCTAAAAACAATATCAATTTATTAATTGTTAAATTAATTAGTATTTCTTTTAAGAGTAAGCACTTTTTTAATTGTAGAATACATAAGCATTCTAAAAATAATGTACATAATTTGCATAAGGTCAAACCTTGAACAATTGAAGGGATCATAATCATTCTTTTTATGTTAACAGCGGGTTACACCTAGGAAATTATTATTTATTTACATTCAAGAATATAAATAAAATGCTAATTAGGTTTACAAAGCAAAACAGTTGAAGCTTAAGTTGATTGCTTGCCCGGTCCCCTCCCTGGCCCCGCCCCCACGTAACCTTAAACAACTTCTCTGATAAGCACTGCTAAATCTCAATGTTTCTTTTCATTGACGCTAATTGAATTCCCCTTTTTTATTTATTTCTTTATTCATTCATTTATTCCATTATTTCTCCATGTACTCGTGTTTTGAAAAAAAAAATCTTCATCAATGAAAATCCCGCCTGCAACGCCTTTGCGCAAGTTTAAACTTGCGCACGCAAATTAAAATGGCGCGGTGTAATTTGCGTGCTTCAGGAGTCCCTTGCGCAAGTTTAAACTTGCGCGCGCAAGTTTAACCTTGCGTGGGGGACTCAAATTGCGCTCGACAGTGCTAATGCTATTTCCCATTTAAATTGCCACCAATTTATTGTTCACACCCCACCATAACGTCGCAGAGCTGGATTCTATCTAGTCAAAAGAGCAATTTTGGCAGCTTCTGGACATCGTTTTTTTTTCGTGGCACGCATATGATACATACAGGACTTGTACTTGTCTAGCCTAAACAAAGCACTTCCCAGACTAGTTCCCAGTCCTCCGTTATTACAAAACTTCCTATAAGTAGGCAGGAAAAAGCAATAATAACAGGTTTAATATGATTCAAATTATCGTAGTTATACGAGTACAGAAGCATAGAACATTTTCTTTCCTCTTTATATGAATTGTTTCCCTTTTAACCGCTATACAATTCATTTAACATAATTATGTCGCGCAATGTTTGTTAAGATTGGGCAAAATTCATAAATTGTGCACGTGATATTCCCACCCAATCTTAAGAATGAGCGCTCATTCTTAAGAACGCGTGCTCGTTCTTAAGAATGGGCGCTCATTCTTAAGAATGCGCGCCCATTCTCGAGAATGCGTGATTTTCAAGAATGGGCACAACATACATGCTAACTTGTTGCAGCAAGTAGACCCGATACAACGCTGTAGTCCGAGTAAGTTGGACCCAACATCTCTCTCTCTCTCTCTTCCGGTGAAGTACAGTCCACCATCTGGTGTATTACGTACTGCGGTTGTTGTGTGCATGCAAGGTGATGATATACAGTGCAGGTGATCAGCTTAACCCTAAAGGGGCCGGTGTAGCGTGAATTTAGGTTTCTATGAAAATCGGACTCATTGGTAATACTGCGCATGCGTAAGTATGATAATTAGGAAAGTGACCGGTCACGTGAGAGGGATTAACCAATAAAAGGGAAAAGGGGTCCGATTTTCATAGGAGTCGGATTTTCATATGACACCGGGTTAATATGACCATCTCTCGGCCGGGGGGGGGGGGGGTGGATTCCGCCCCCCCCCAAGATCTCGGCCATCGAGTGACGAAAACTTGTGAAACTCGGCACATGCATAGAGCAACTCTTCCTAAACATACCCAAGAAATTTCATGACTATAGGTCAAAGGGTTTTGGAATTATGGCTAATTAATTATTCATATGTACGAATGGCAATTCTGCTCTGTGTACAGGACGTATCTATGCAAAACTTCAGTTTTCAAGGCGCGTGGCGCCGAAATTTTTTTCGCTACGCGGCAACCCGTGGTCCGATTTTTATGTTTTTGGTATCAAAAGATGCGCAAAGCTCGAGGCTAAAAAGTCATAACAGCTCGGGTCGCGAAAAATTTTTTTTAGAGGCTATCACGGAAAATGTTGAGGGGGGGGGGCGGATTCCGCCCCCCGGCCCCTTTAGGGTTAAACCATGGAAAGGTGCGGCAGTAGTAAAAACAACTCAGGCTGACTTATTGGAGCTGGACTGACTGCACACCCTGCTTGAAGCTTGCAAGCGATGTGCAGTTGACGAGATCTTGTGGAAGGGTACGTGTTCCAAATTCTGATGCTATCCGGAAAGAATGACTGCCGATATACCCCAGTCCTGGTGAATGGTACTTGGTATCCTTTTTAACATTCGGACATGGTCTGGCGATAATGGCCCACTATCGCCACTATCGATCCAAGTTACTCGGACTAATACAACGCCACATTCACGGGTCAGTAGCAGTAGCCCAGGCCAGGTGGACTCCCTATCCTCCCTACGTTACGGACATGACGGAGGGACATAATGAAGATAAAGTGGCGTCAGGATGCAAAATTCTTTTCCTCACGATTAATTAGGAGTCTAACGTTTTGGTTGGCTTTCCCCTTCTGATCTCTTCTGAGTGATATTGAGTTCTGTCATTTTAGTCAGGGTTTGCTTTTTTTAATCTAAAATATAAAACCTGATTTATTTGATTTAAATCTTTTGTTTACTTTTTATTTTAATCAGTTTTCTCAAATTTCAAAATATTGATATGTCTAATTTAAAAATGTGTCTAGACTAATCTCCCCATGCACCCTTACCCATCACTTAAGGAGTTAACAGGCAGACAGGTTTTTAAGTAGGCCTTTATCCATCATCCACAAAACTCAATAAATTGATAAATGCTTTTGAAAATAAATTTGCATTTAATCAGTGATTCATAAATACCTCAGACAGTTTAGCTATTCCTATTGGTCGAGAGCCCGTCACGTGGCCGGTATTAAACGGATGATAAAGACATGGCTAGCTGGTCTTAAACACTTTTCCAGTGTCACAATAAAGTGTGGACTCCTAAAAATCCAGTGCCTCTTACCGTTTCATTGGTTGAACGTTCACAATCCTCACGTAGGCATGCGCAACACTACAAGCGAGTCAGAATTTTATAGTTCTAAATTCAAAACGCAACGCACCAGGTGCGTTCTGCGTGACATCGCGCAGAACATGTTACGCGCGCGCCAATCTCTATAACAGGGTTGTTTACATCTTACTCGCCAGCTGAACACTCCATTATTTTGCTAGAGGGATGTTTAAAAAAGCATTAAGTGAACTTGTTGAACAAAATCGGGATTTTTTGAACGAATTATTTGATATTTTTTACGGATAAGGTATTTATGAATGGGAATAAATATGTGCTCGGTCGGTATTTATCACTCTGTTTAATACCGCTTAGAGTCTGTGTGCTGATAATTACCCTCGCCTCCGGCTCGGGTAATTATCAGCACCCAGACTCTAAGCGGTATTAAACGAGTGATAAAAACCTCTGGAGCACGCATTTATTCCCTTATTAAAAACAAATCACTTGATTTCATAACTCTTTCAAAGTGCATGAGATACGTGTATGTTGTGCATGGATATGAATGAAAAACATATCGTACCATACGTGTACATGGTATACCGAAAAATTAGGAGTACAGTTCTCTATGGGCATTTTTATTTCATAAAAAAATGTTTCTAATTTCACAGGCGACAGCACTGATCCTTGTGTAACTTATGGTGTTGGATTGATGGTTCTTCGTACGTGGAGAACAAAAATCAGGCCTTGCACCTTTGTCTAGGTATATAAATCTCAATCTAATTTTTTTATGGAGAAATGAGTGTTAGGAATAAGGCTCAAATTAGGTTTTGCCCATCACTGACGTTCAAACACTGTATACTCAGTGTGTTACCTCCCAAGTGAAAGTTGGAAAAATCACTTGGGTGGGACTCGAACCCACAACCTCCTGCTTTCTAGTGCAGATGTCTGACTACTCGACCACCGAGCTTACGGGATCGGTTGGCTGGTTAGAATCTGATGTATATATAGCAGCGGGTACCGCATAAACTATCGTTATTATAGTTGATGCGGTACCCGCTGCTACATGTATATACATCAGATTCGAACCAGCCAACCGATCCCGTAAGCTCGATGGTCGAGACTGGTAAGACATCTGCACTAGAAAGCAGGAGGTTGTGGGTTCCAGTCCCAACCGAGTGATTTTTCCAACTTTCACTTGGGAGGTAACACACTGAGTATACAGTGTTTAAATGTCGGTGAAGGGCAAAACCTAATTTGATTTATATCACCCCGAGTCCCCGACGCAAAGTCCCATCTTATAATAGGAATAAGGCTGTCAAGTGGGACTTTAATACACCTTAGTTCAGGCGCGGTTTTACGGGGGGGCTAGGGGGGGGGCTGTAGCCCCCCAAAAATTTTGTCTAGCCCCCCCAAAATAAATTCCGTAAAAAAAAAATGCATTAGCAAAAAGAAGGAAGAAGGATTGTGATGTACATGCGAACAGTCTCCCCCTAAAGAAGAAAAAGCCGTGACAATGGTGCATTAGTTAATATAGTTAATATAGTGTGAATGATATTAGGATTTTATTGGCGCTCCCCATTGGGGCCCCCCCCCCCCCTCCCAACTATTGATTTTCGGAGGCCTAAGTGTCAGGAAAAAATAACCGGTCTACATTTCAGCACGCCTCCCTGAAAAAATTCTGGATCCACCGTGCTAGCCCCCCCAAAATATTTGTTCTAGAACCGCGCCTGCCTTAGTTTAGATGGTTCAGGTATAAGCCTACGTCAGAACAGTTCATGCAGTTGATTCACGATATTACTGTAAAACAGATCTAGAGATGATTAAAGCAAAAGTGAGTGTTTAAAGCTGTCTTTAAAATTCAAACTTCGAAGAAAAACTTTGAACTCAGATCTTGACTTTAATCAAAACAATGATTTTCGGTATTATGCAAAACCTACATGTCAGTTGTGTCGATGCTGATGAAGTAGGGGCGTTTAAATGTGTGTTAGCAACATCTTACAGTTTGTAATTAAGTGGAATCAGTCGATTTTAATAATTAAAATGCCCCTCAATCAATTTATTTTGCCAAAAAAAGAGAAGATTTTTACAAAAAAGTGATTTAAATCAGCGATTGAAATCAACTTGATTTATATCAGCCAACCCTGATTTTAATGTTTGCCCGAGATGATTTGCTGTGCTACTTTTGAGTTTCACCTAAGAGAATAGATCATTTTTTTTTCAATTGCTATTTTCCTAGCGATATAAAACTTATTCACTTTTGAATGAGACATTGAAAAAAAAATCTACCAAATTTAGTTTTAGAATTATTTCTTCCAAAAAAATTAATTTAATAGTAGCTGCCAGACAATGACTCGGCTTGGGCGGGGCCGGTTATTGAAAATAAAATGAAAGCCCTTTTGTAGATGCCCAAATCAGTATAAAATGTTGTTTTTTTTCTGTTAAACCAAAACATACAAATTGAAAATTTGTTAAGTTAGGAGAAGCAAATTCCTTTTTTTGACGAGCACGGGGTATCATTGCGATTTTCTTTATGTGGAGCTAGGAAGTAAATTTCATGTTTTGCAAAATGGGTCATTCTATAAATTTGGGGTCCACTTTTTTTCCTGTCCCTGTTACATCTGACATGTGTGATTGTATAATTCTGATGCACTCCTTAATGCAGTCATCCTCCAAGAGTGATTATGAATAGCAAACTACCTACCCAACAAATAAACAATCATTTGAAGTCATTCTTAATGATGCTTGAATGGCAAATTACAAAGTACCAAGGTAACAGGGACGGGAAAAATGTCACACTTTGGACCCCAAATTTATAGAATGACCCAAATGTGAATAAATCAATAGATTCAAATTGTGGTTATTATTGTAGACATAATAACAGACTAACAGACGTGAGAAATACTGTTAGGTTAGCCTGTCAGACTTTGGAGCTATTTATCTTAACTGAGCTTAAAAAAACTAATAAAACGCTTGACCCTGGTGTGCAAATATGATATCACGTTTCATCTGTTGACTGCAATCATAGTGATATGTAGCGTCTTTTCATACAGATTTTCATAATTTATACTAAAGCTGAACAGCTTGATCAGCTGTTATCAGAGATTGAATGAAATTTAGAGTCGCTCATTTTATTTTGTATCATAGTTAAAGGTTTAACCCAGGCAGAAGAAATATCTTCTTTACTATTCGCTGTTGGCATTTCTCAAATCAAATTTGTTATTGATGCAGCCTAGCTTTTATTTCATCGATAACATTTTTTTTGCTCATTTCTGATCTTTTGTTTCAGTGATTTAGCGTGTCAGTTAAGCTACGTGTTCATCAAGTCTTGGATTACTTCAAGCAATGTCGAAAGAGAAGAGAGATGTTATTGTCATCGGAGCTGGGATAAGTGGTGAGTAAACAGCAAAGTAAACAGGTTAACATTTTGACTGAAATTTTGGAATGAATGTTGTATCCTGACGCCACTTTTTTAAACATATATTAAACATATTCTAGATTGGGAACTGACTCTCACACTGTTCCGAACCTTTACTTTTAAGAAATTTATCAATTTGTCATATTTATTTTGTAGAAGAAAGGGACTTTAACAAAATGCAGCATTTGAAAATTGAAAATGAAACGTGCTGCTTATTTCTGAAATTATTTACAAAATAATTGAGTAACAAAGTTATGTATTTATACTTAGTATAGTGATGACTCACTGAAAGTGTTATCTGTGTGCATGCGTGCTTAAATGTGCATAATTATCTGTTAAAAGGGCTGTCAGCTGCTAGACTCCTTCAAGACCAAGGCCAAAATGTGCTGGTGTTGGAGGCTAGAAACAGGGTCGGAGGTCGCACTTATACACTGAAGGTAAGTCTTAACTGCGCTGCTAGTTAATCCATTAGTCTCTATTCCAGTCCAAATTGCGTGCCTGTTACTCCCTGTACTGCCACAAACCATCCAAATATTTTATGGATTCACCAGCGATACAATCATGCTTCAATGAATACTTCCTCACTTCGGCCAGTAAATATTTGTACTCTGCTTATTATGGTCAATGTTGAATGTTTGTGTCGGTCATTTTTACATAGGACCCCGCCTTCCAGTATTTGGATGTTGGCGGAACTTACGTTGGACCAGGTCAAAACAGGATCATCCGAGTTGCCAAGGAGCTAGGAATCCAGTATCAGATGGTTAACGAGGCTCGGAGAACCATCAGCTTCAGAAATGTAAGCAGGGACCAATTAACAATCCATCTGTTCAGCTGTTTCGCTCAAGTCGCCATGCTACTCTCGGTCCCCTTTCCATAAAAAGCATTACAAAATCCTTTGTGTAAGTCGGCATTCAACGAATCACGCATTGGCATCAACTTCCTGTACTGCGGTTGGCAAAGTGTCGAGTGAAAAGTGGTTTCGCACAGCCCGTGATCGCTGCATGCATCGGTGTCGAAAAAGGGTGACCTATTGCAAACATCGCATATGTATCATGAGTATATCAATACCAGTACCTCCTCTAGGCTGTAGGCATGCGCTCTGTCCATTTTGGGGGTCGTCTTTTTCAATGACTCCTGCTGCAGTCAATGCGTACACGGTGTATACCGGACCACGCACGCATTTAATTCGTTACTGTGCATGTACATACATTGTATGTATCATGGTCTCCACTATCAATACCCTAAACTTGATGATACAATTCGAGGATTAATTTGCTGGATTCAACTCGAGCATTAAGGAGATGATCCAGGGTAAATCGAAGCCAATTATACAATGAATCATGTGTGCAAAAGACCATTCATGTAAGTCGGCAAAATGACGATATCGGCATTCGCGTAGGTCGTCACAAATTCTCTGGTCCTGAGAGTGCCGGTTTAGCCGGAGTTTACTGTAGTGCCTTACAAATTGCAAAAAAAGGAACAGCTGAGAACTGTTCACAAGGGTTAGGTATTGCATTACATGTTGGCTGCTAATCACAAATATCAACACACATTTGTTCTTAGTCATAGACGCGTTGCCTGGTGTGCCCTTGCTGAGGGCAGTTTTTGTTATTTAACCCTAAAGGGGCCGGGGGGGGGGCGGAATCCGCCCCCCCCCCCCCCCAACATTTTCCGTGATAGCCTCTAAAAAAAATTTAGGGTCAGCCCTGTGCCGTTCGATTAGCTCTGACATCATTCTTGGGCCTCACCCGGGTCAGCCACCATGGACCTGAATTCCTTGTAGAGCAGAGTCATCGGTGGAAATATGTCACACACACGCCTTGTTCATTCCAAGAAATGGACAAATATGGCAGCCGGGGAAGCGAAAATCTGAAGTGGACTCAAAAATATACTTTATTGAAGTCTAAAGGTATAATTATGTATTGAGTTCATTGTGACGTTATTAGAGGCAATAATTCCAACCCGACTTGGTTATTTTTTTTTAATAATCATGAAAAGCAGCAAATTTCAAACTAAGACCCAGTATGAAATGTTTTGTCAGTGCAGTGGCTATATGGCCGTCGCTACGGACATCCTGTGAGGATCGTGATGGCCCGCGGTTGAGCGTTCGATTAGCCCGGCTGTCCTGGCTAACCCATCTGCCTTTACCCGAGTCGATGTGGGTGAGCTACATGTACCCGAACGCACCCAGTGAATGTACAATGCGTCTACTCGTGCTTATCAAACACTGCCCTCTATGCAATGTCAGAGGCTAAGGTCTGTTAAATTAACAAGTAGTACTCATCATGCTCATGAGCGAAAAGAGCACTGCTTTATTCAAGGACTAAGTATATCGTAAACATAGGAGGTAACCAAATCTAAATCATGCCGTAACACCATACACTGTCAGTCTACTCTACATGATACACCTGTCTTTATGTTCGCATCAAATTGTTTTCAGGGCAAGGCGGAGGCCTTTGAAATGAAGAATTCTGTCCCCAAGTCGCTTGGAATCTTTGACTTAATGGATCTCAACAATGCTGTGAGACTTATAGATGCCTACGCCAAAGAGGTAAGTGGTATTCCATTAATTTCAAAGGATGTGGCTGATTAATTTTGGAGCAGTGTTGGAGCAAAGGCTTTGACCCTCAAGGCCAAGGCCAAGGCTTTGACCCTCAAGGCCAAGGCCAAGGCCAAGGCTTTGACCCTCAAGCCTCGAGGCCAAGGCCAAGGCTTAACCCTCAAGGCCAAGGCCAAGGCCCTGTTTTATGAAATGACCACTGATATAGAACTAATTATAGTTACATGAGTGACACATCATCACGCAAGGGCGGATCCAGAACACGATTTGGGGGGGGGGGGCAAAGAAATTTTGGTCCCCCCAAAAAAGTGGGTCAAAAAATTACGGCTTGGGCTTCGGGGCCCGTTTAAGGGCTCCGAAAAAAATTTGGATTCGAGATGCTCTGTGGTGCGATTCGAGGCAATTTCTGACCATTTTAACCGATGTTTTTTTAGGAAAAGATGGTGGTGTACTCATTGCCTGCCTTTATTACGACGTCACATTAAAAAAATGGTTTCGTTTTTTTTGGGGGGGGGGGGGGCATGGCCCCTTTTGGCCCCCCTGGATCTGCCCTTATCATTACGAATTGCTCGTTACGAAGAATAACATTTCTTTAATTGCAATCAACATGCTCGTTTTATGACTGCACTGTATCTATTAAAGTACAAGTTCAGGTCTTCAATATGGTTTAACTAAACAAAATAATGATTTACTTCTATATTGACACACAATTCTCCCAAGTGTAA
Organism: Patiria pectinifera; assembly: GCA_029964075.1. Taxonomy (NCBI): domain Eukaryota; kingdom Metazoa; phylum Echinodermata; class Asteroidea; order Valvatida; family Asterinidae; genus Patiria; species Patiria pectinifera. The sequence goes on from CM057141.1 coordinate 7,245,859, forward strand.
CAAAAGGGGGATCCAAGAAACTGATTTGGGAAATTTTTATTTGCTGGCCACACATGGTCAGAAATATCAGCATTATCTAAAACAGATATATGCAAATCTTTAGCACTTATCAGGGTGACATACACAACCTATCAGATCTATTCCATACTCCATAGTTATATGCAATTAAAGTGATCATCTCATTAGCCCCATAAGTGTACGGAATATTTTTGCAGCAAATCTACTACAATGGTAACAAAATGTGATGCTACAAAAGTGGAAGTGTGCCCAACACACAAATCTATATAGGGTGCTTCCCTCCTCCATGGTAATACGATTAAAATGGTAACAGCAAAATTTCGAACAGATTTATCTGGAAAATGCAAAAATCTATGGGCCTTGAAGAGCCTTGACTCAAAATTGCAAGGCCCTGAACCCTCAAGGCCAAGGCCAAGGCCAAGGCTTTTGCCCTCAAGCCTCGAGGCCAAGGCCAAGGCCCTAAAATCCAGCCTTAAGGCAGCCTTAAGGCCAAGGCCCAGCATCAAGGCACTACATCACTGTTTTGGAGTCAAAGTTTCAGTTTGCAAAATTGTTATTGTGTTGTTGGAGCACTTCCCGATCTTTCACAATCTTTCACCAAACTAACCGAATCGTCTTGAGGCAGCCAAGAACCATCCCCGATTTACTCAAGAATTGTTATTCGTGGCGATCCGGCTTTAAAAATTGGGAATGTGTGAGCCCAGCATAATTGTGTTGGAGGTTCGTAGAATTATAGCTCAACTACACTGGAGTCACTGCCTTTAAATGACTTCACTCAACCATTGTCAACTTATTCCCATGAATGGCTCGACTCCAATGAATCTACTCAAAGTAAAAGAACAAAACCCGACTCGTTCCAACAGATCCCAGTGGCAGCACCGTGGGACGCACCGCGGGCCGTGGAGTGGGACAGCATGACTGTTCAGTCCTGGGCCGATGCCAATTGCTGGTGTCAATACACCAAGGATGCCATCACCATCATCTGTAGGGCATCAAACGGTTCCGAGCCTTGCAACCTGTCCTTTCTCTTCTTCCTCTGGGGCATCACAGTTGGCGGCGGTAATTATAAGCTGGTAGTTCATTTTTTTTTTCTTTAAAGGGAAGATGCAACATTTGTGAACATCAAAAAAAAACCCGCCAAATGATCAAATTACATGTATCACGAAATACCTTACTGGATTGTTAGAGAATGACAGTGTAAAGCATCCTGTAAAATCATGGCTCCTGGTATGCTGGCATTTTCAAGAAAATGGTATTTTTCCAATGCTGGTTGGCCGACCAGCGTTGGAGAAAACAATCTTTTTTCAACAAGTGCTCGTAATTTTTCATAATTAGTTCTTCCGCATCTTCTTTGCAATGTTCACACGCCTGTGATGTGGTACAAGCCTTCCAGACTGTATTCTCTGACCTAACAATTCCCCAACGTCTATAAATTGCTCCGTTTCATCTTAAGTGGGGTCAGGAAACCAGACTACAAGAATATGATGTTTTCTTGGTTTTTCAAGCATCTTCAAGCCCAAAACGTGAAACGAGTCAGTTTAACAATATTTGCTATAACAGTCTAATCCCCCAAGTCCATTTACTACTGAAAATTGCAGCAAGAGCAATTGTTGTGCATTCCCTTTGAAGGGACACTGGATCCTGGAACAGCCCAATTGTGTTATTGCTGTATTATGTATGCAAGAACGAATTTCGGGGTCCACATTTGCGACCTCAAAAAGTTGAGCTGTTTGGGTGCTAGTTGTGATTTCATTCGTAAAGTGTTCTTCTTTTGCGAACGTCGAAGAAAAAATATTTTGTGCATTGGTGATCGGTATCACTGTTCCCTAGATAAACATGTATATCCATGGAGGTAAAATTCATGGTACAAACAGGGAACGACAGGAAAAACATATTCGTGCTCCGTCGTGTCCGATGTAAACAACCAGAGTTTTTTCTTTTCTCGGGAACGGTAAGACATTAGGTTGGTTTCCTTTTAACTAGATTTTTGAAATGGGATAAGTAAACAATTCAAAACATGACATTTTCGGGGATTTCAGGACCTGCATATTTTTTATTAATGATCCCACAGTGTTCACGGCTCATCATTAAGTCATTTCTGTCCTTTTTTTTGCCTTCAGGGTTCACGAGGACTATAAGCATAACAAACGGTGCCCAGGTAAGTAATGGTATTTATTCTAAAAAATTTGAACTCCCTTTATATGCATTGAAAAAAGTTATTCCTTACTTAAAGGGAATGTACAACATTTGCTTTTGCTGCAATTTTCAGAAATAAATGGATTTGGTGGAGTAGTTTGGTATAGCAAATATTGTTAAAATGACTTGTTTCACGTTATGGGCTTGTAAATGTTGGAAAAACCAAGAAAACCAATCATGTTATTGTTGTGTGGTTCCCTGACCCTACTTAAAATGGAACGGAGCAATTAATAGACTTTGAGGAATTGTATAATTTGTAAGGTCAGAGAATCAGTCTAGCAGGCTTGTACCCATTCACAGCTTTGTAATCGATTGCAAAGAAAATGCAGAATAACTAATTATGAAAAATTACGAACACTTTTTGAAGAAAAAAAAGCCAGTTTTCTCCAACTTTGGTCGGCCGACCAGCATTGCGAAAATGCCATTTTTCTTGAAAATGTCAGCACACCAGGAGCCACGATTTTACAGGATGCTTTAGACTGTCATTCCTTAACAGTCCAGCAAGGTATTTTGTGAAAATTGGATCATTTCATTTTGTGATGTTTGCAAATGTTGTATCTTCCCTTTACTGGTGGTCAATGCTTTTTGTGAAGTTCAAATCTGGATTTGACAGGTCACTTTATGGGGCTGATCTGACTGACTTACTGAGGCACGGACTGACTGAATGTCTCCCCGACCGAATGACTGATTGACTGATTGACTGTGTGAGTAAGTGACTGACTGACTGAGCCACTGACTGATTTACTGATTTACTGAGGCCGTTGTCCAGTCTGTTCTGGGTGGGCCTGCTTTCTCCCTATGGCTCCTCTCCACTTGGCCCTGTCCGTCGCGTCCCTCGCATTGATGAGTCCAAGTAGACGCATGTCATCAGTCACAGAACTCTGCCACGTCTTGCACGGACGGCCGACGGGTGTGGGCCCTCCCACGACTATTTTGGTACACCTCTTGACCCAGCTGGCATCTTCCTTTCTCTCCACGTGACCATACCACCTCAGCCTATGCCTCCTCAACACAATACCGATCCCCTCCACTCCAACTCTCCTTCTCAACTCCTCACTTGCCGGCCTGTCGGCCAGAGACACCCCACACATCCACCTGATCATTCTCATCTCTGCTCGTTCCAACTGCTGGACGTGCCCCACCCTAGTGGGCCACGTCTCCCAGCCGTACAGCATGCAGCTCCGGACACAGGCAGTGTATACTTGACCCTTCATCTTCAGGGGCGGAGCCTTAGAAGTTGAAAATGGGGCCAGCTCCCTGAACTTCTCCCCCCCCCCCCCCCCGGCACCCAGCAAAACACCCAGGTAGCAGAAAGACTCCACCATCTCATACGTTTCACCGCAGATCTCCAGACCCCCTTCTCTCTCCTCCAGCTGTGGACCATCACCCAGGCACCTGTTCCAAGAGGACGTGACACTGGCAGCCCGAAGTCTACCCTTGTCTATCTGACTGACTGAGTCACTGAGCACAAACAGTTTCCTAAATTGAAACTTTCAATTCCAATTCACCCGGACAACCCTACTCTTCGTATTGTGTAAGCTATTCTGGTTTTCTTTGTAATTCAGGAAAGAAAATTTGTTGGCGGTGCCATGCAGATCAGCGAGGGACTGGCGGGGAAACTTGGAAAGGGTAAGCGGTCATAGGGAATGCCTGATAACTTTGAATGCTCGTAAAGTTTCATAAGGAATGTTACCTAGCCGAACAACATGATACAGACTTCATCCGAGTTTGTTTATTCCCAAAGCACCACATTGATCCGGTTCCAAAAGGAAAAGAATTCGGCAAGTTTTGAAATGCTGCACCTTTTCAACACACTGTGCCGAAGACAACTTGTCACATGTAACTAATTAACACAATCCCAATAACCTCCTCAAACTTTCCTAAATGGTCCTGCCTGTTTATCCATGCACCGCCCCAAAATATGGATTCCTCATCAGGGAATAGATACAGTGTAATACAATGTAATACAATGTAATATAATGTAGTATAGGTGAAAGGGTTAATAACCAGGTGTGTGATTTTATATACCCTAATGTAGGACTCATGGCTTTTTTGACTGACTTGCAGGACATGTGCTGTTGAACCATGTGGTGTCAAGCGTCGAGCAGTCTGATGACGGAGTGAAAGTAACAACCAAAAATGGGGACGTATTTGAGGTACGGGTAGTAAACTAATTGCTGGGGAAATGGCTCAACATTATTTCAGAACATTTTAGCCCAAAAATGATAATTTCATTTTTTTTTTACTCCAACTTGGAACACACACCTTAGCCCCGGGGAGGGTTACTTCAACATTTTAAACCTGAATATTTAAATAATAATCATAATTATTTTATATCAGGCTTCCAGTGGTAAAAATTAATCAGCGTGTTTTATGCATTTGTAAAAAGTACCTGGATGAGATTATTATGTCAATAAAGAACCCGGATGACTGCAATATTATTGATATTGCAGTCATCCGGGCATTTTGGCTGGTTCCCGGCACAGGATCCAGAGCATAGGAAGTCGTCGTCAACCAGTCAACAGCGTAGCGCGTGGCACGCGGACGCAGCTCCAGAAGAGTATACGCGCACTGTAGTCAACAACCACAATGTCAGCTTAGAGCGGAGCGATGATTCAACAAAATTTGAGAAATAAAGGCAGTGTTCTGAACTTAATTTCTTGCGGATCAAGCTAGTCAGCATAAAATAAATAATGTTCGATGGCTTTTTTGGTCGGGTGATACAAGAATATATTACACTCGCTATGACAATATTTCCGACTCGTGCAATATTGTTATAGCTCATGCAATATATTCTGGTATGCCCCTCAAAGCCATCCAATATTATATAATTATTATACGGATTCAAGATGGAAATAGGTTTCTAATGCATAGGAAAATTTACCAGATCTCATTGAATCTTTGATACAGGCTTCCTACATGATAAGTGCAGTTCCCATGACGCTTCTTGGAAGGATAACTTTTGAGCCTCGTCTTCCATCAGTAAAAAGCCAGGTTTGTCAGTATATACGCTGTTTGCTGTGTTTAATATTCCTCATTAAAGAGGTTGTGGAATGGTCGAAGACATTTCCGTCGTTAGGCTACATATACCCGAAAAACGACAGAAATGTCTTCGAGCATACCACAACCTCTAGGGCCAAAGCTGACGATAAAAGCAAATCTAAGGTGTGTAAAACTCCCTTGAGATGGTTATTGATTGCCAAGTGTGGTTTCTTTGTGTAAGATATATAATTGTTTTAAACTGAGCAGACAAATTCAGCTTGCCTAAAATACCCTAAATATTTTGTTTTAGTTTGACGGTGTGTAAGGCCAAATAAATAAAAAAAACTCATCATTAGCGTCCTCGCCCGCTTCCTTTTTGGAAGCCACCGTCTCCTTTTATTTTTTTTGAAAAGAAAAACCCTGAACAAATGATAGATTTTAAACAGTGACATCATTTTGACCTCTTTGCCTGTTGCATCTAGCCCATATAAAGCTGCTATGTCATTTTCTGAGTCCAAGTGGTGACCATTTAAAAAAAAAGGGTGACGACTATCTTGAATAAAGCCTGGCCAGACGTTTTGACCAATGACAACGGTAAAACACAGACATGACATACTGACAGACGATCTCGAAGAGGTTGCTGGGTATTTCCCCCCCCCCTTCTTTTATTTTTTTTTTCTTTTACTTTAATCCAAAACTGATTACATGTACCGATTTTCAGTTATTCCTTTGACCCACCCACCCATAATTTTTAAAAAAAGATCGAAACTGTTAAACATTGACTATTCTAAAAAAAATATCTTTTCCCTTTCAATGCAATAGTTGATTCAGTGCATGCCCATGGGTTCAGTCATCAAGACTTTCACGTTTTACAAGAGGAACTTCTGGAAAGACTTAGGTGAGCAGTTTTTATCTCAAGTTTTAGTGTTGCCGGTAGGAGGAATCCTCATTCTCATGACCCAGATTTCCTCAAAGTGTTCTCATGCACCCAATAAATGTTTAGATCAATGTTGTAGTCGAGTACTTTTTCTGAGTACCAAGAACTGCCAAGTACTTAGGTTGACGAGTACGAGTACTTGTACCTCCAAGTACAAGTACAGGTCTCCGAATATGAGTATGAGTACTTCCGAGTACGAGTATGAGTACTTCCGAGTACGAGTATGACTTGTATTTCCGAAATGGTTTATTGTGCATAATTGGCCCAGGCCCAGTCAGACCAATATACAGACCCACTCACGGCTAGCTGTTAAATGTGTTTGTCCGGACGTGCACAGCGGTAAATCAGGAAAGTTCAATTCTCCACAAGCCAATCAACCATTTCAAACTGAAAGTATCGATAAAATATGGCCATGGTAAGTGAAGCTATACCACTTTCCCCCAGAGTACTAGTACTTTGTTAATCCAATTCGACATGTTGAGTACGATTACTTTGCTGCCTGAGTACGAGTACCGTCATTTATGAGTACGAGAACTTTAACATCGAGTACCTAGTACAAGTACGGGTACTCCCGGTGTTTGAGTAGTGCTCGAGTATGAATACCGAGTAAGAGTACTAAAACACTCGTTTATATGACTTGAAGCATGGCGGATGAGATTTGCTGGTAATCTCTTTTTGGAAGAAGTGTGGTTTCGAAAAGAACCGTCTGGTTGACTGAGTGTAGAACTCAATAAATGTTGTTTTCCTCACAGATTACAATGGAATTGTTTTTAGCTGTGATGGTCCTATCAGTGGTACTTATGAAGACTGCAAACCAGATGGCTCTCACCCAGCTATCATGGGGTATGTACTGTTAATCCGCCATTCCAAACATCCACTAAACATTCTTCAGAGGGTGACGACACACAAACTGCATGGACTTGTCATGCAGTCCAATGAAAAATTTGTTTTGACTAATATGGAACATGGTCAATATCGGACTGGAATTCCATCAGATTCTTCAACTCTGATCTGATGTGCTATGTGTTATCCTTTTTTTGTGACCATGGCGCACCCCAACCTTTTCAAATCCAACTGCATTTTTGTGGAGTGAAAACTCCACTAGTAAACTGATTATGCGGTACATGGGGTCATGCCATACCACCATAATCAGAGTCCACCAGTTTGGGTGTTGGGTTACCATAATGGTGTTGAATTTTGCAAGAGTGAGGAAGGTTCCTAGCAAATCACTTAAGGGTGAACAAAGTGCAGGCTTGGGTATTACCCAAGTCTAACTTCTTATGTTCCGAGCCTTTTGGGCCTTCGCTATTCGAAACGTGACATGAAATTTTTCAAGTGGTCAATCTTTTTTTTCCTTTATTGATATTTTACCCCAAGCGGCGAAAGCAAAGGGCAAAAATATGGCGCTATTCCAAAAAAGCATGGAAATTGGAATTATGATCTGCAAAATCTTGTTTTGCAATTTGGAGCAAAAGTGGTGTCGTTACAAAATTATGTGTTGGTATCGTTTTGCAGGTTTATGAATGGAGAGAAAGCAAGGAAATACAGCTCACTAACAAAAGAAGAAAGGTTGGTTTACAAGCTTGTCGAATGTTCTCAATGTTATATTGATTGTATATGATATTTAGTTTAATTTACTTAATTATGTGGGGCGCCACTTTAGCTTAGCAATTTGGGAGCCTGGGTAGTCATGCCCCGGCCTTCAAAAATCCACATCCCCCCCCCCCAGAGTTCGACCTTAGCGGTGGTCCGCTGGCCAAATGCCAGTTGAATTGCCGGCGGACCAGCTGAAACACCTTGCCAAGTGGTCCGGCTGGCCAGCCGAAAAAGTCTGCGTCAAAAAAATGCTTGTTGTATTTATTTGGTTTCTTACTTACATTCCCTATTTGTTTCAAAAGACACCTCCGTTATTTTTACAAATTCGCTTCGCGATATGACTACTTCGCAACTCGATGTCACGGTGACTATAATCATGTGCGTAAACCCAGCTCAATGCGGCGATGACTGGTTCCCGCCGCGCCAATTTAGAAGACATCATGGTGAATATGCGGAAACTAGTCTGTGCACGGCTATGCCATCGATAGCGCTAGGCGCTAGCGCATAGCATGGCTATGTATTGTGCAGGCCGAGGCGCCAGGCACGTGCTCTGTCAACTGGTCGGATTCGACATCGTAAAAATGCCAAAAAACACCGATGGAGAAAGAACATTTTTGCAAGTTGATTTACAGAATTGATCTAGCTTGTCTGTGTATGTATTTTCTGTGTTCAAGAGTTCATTTTGAGATCGCACTACTCGTATTTGGAGTGATACATGCCGTGTGTTTCCCGAAATTTTTGACCATAAAAACGGGTCTGTCGGCCAATGGTGGGCCGCTCGCCACACACGCATGCATCACACACCTCGGAGTTTTGGCCAGCTCCCTGCGTCTTGACTAGCGTTGTGCATATGGTGCGAACGACCTGAATTTTCTATTATTTTTTGAAATGATCGAACGTAAATATATTGACAATAATTAAAGGTAGGTTTTATTCACTTTTTGTTACAAATTCCGTGTATAGCTTTCGTAGTGTAATGAAAATAGTTCAGGCTAAAACTTCGCATATAATACCCCATTCAATCTGCATAAAAAAAATTGGCAAAAAAAGAAGAATTTCCGGCCGACCGAACTATTTTTTTTTGCCTAATTAAGGTAGGTTTTATTCACTTTTTGTGGCCATCATTTTGTGTATAGCTTTCGTAGTGCAATGAAAATAAATCAGGCTAAAACTTCGAATACTGAGGCCTAATTGAATACCCAATTCAAGCTGCGTAAAAAAAAAATTGGCCAAAAACCCCCCCAAAAATCCGACCGAAATTATTATCTTTTGTGCTAAGATAATTATTGGTTAAAGTGGTAAGATATTGCCTCAGATCACACCACAGAGCATCGAGAATCCAATTTTTTTCAGGGCCCTTAAGCGGGCCCCGAACCTCACGCCTATAGCTCAGAATACCGATAGCTGATTCAATGACTCCAACCTCGCAAACGATGCTCAAATAATTATCTTTTGCTAAGAAAATATTAGTTAAAGCATGGAGGAAAGTGGTAAGAAATTACTTCAGATCACACCACAGAACATCTAGAATCAATTTTTTTTGGGGGGCCCTTAAGCGGGCCTCGAACCCCACGCCGTAAGGGCTTCGCGGTTCGCGCTCGCACCGGTTCTGATCAAGGTATGTCCAGCCCCCCCCCCCACTTTTGAGAAGCGATTGACGCCCCTGCATGACGCCCCCCATGAAATGTTCCAGTGCCCCCCCCCACCCCCCCACTGAAAAATTCCTGGCTACGCCACTGTGTATAAGACGGACCAGTCAAAAACCTGGCGGACCAGTCAAAATTCTAGCCAACTGGTCCGGCTGGCCAGTCACAAAAAAAGTTAAGGGCAACCCCTGCCCCCTCCCGCACCTCTCTACTCCCCCTCCCCGCCTCGTCTCATTCAAAACTGAATAACTTTTGTATTGCTTTAAAATAATAGCAATTTAGAAAAGGAATCTATTTTTTTTGTGATGATCTCGAAAACAGCACAGGAAAGCAATTTAAGTTTTGATGGCCATTTGCTGTATTTATTCTTGTTGGCCTAACTAACAATATGAAATACATTGGGATTTTCAGACACTTCCACTTCAAGTTTTCTTTTGATTTCTACTATACAGGAAAAAAGTTGTTTGCGAGTACTATGCCAAAGCATTTGGAACAGATGAAGCGCTGCACGTGAGTAAAGTGACTTCTGAATTGGTGATGTCTCCAAGTCCAGTAAATGTAATGTTGTTTAATGCAATCCTGGAAAAGACACATGTGTCCCATTAAACCCCTTTTTCAATTTTTGTTTTGCCATTTTCAAGGGTATTTTGATATTTTTTGGTTTTAATGCTCATGCTAATTCCATATTCGTGAGCAGAAGTGTGATGTCAAGCCCGGTTCATACTCTGCGCGAAAGCGAACGCGAATTTGTGACGTCGCGGCAAGTATTCACGCTGCGAATTTGTAAAAGTTGAACATATTTCATCTCAGGCGAATTTTGCAGCGAATGTTTCATGACGTCAAATTGGCTTCGCATTCACATGAAGTATGACCCGGCTTCATTTAGGCAGAAACCTCAATATTACGGGTATTTTAGCTCCAAAAGTTGCTGGAGTTGTCAATATTTCGCTGTTGTAAATTTTCTTTTCTTTGGTGTTCGATGCATATGTACATGGCAGTAAGCCAATGAGCAAACTTTTGTCACAAATGTTTTCAATGAGGACATTTTGGGTTCACCATTTGAACAGAAAACCCTAAACTGAATAGTGTCCTGAAAAGCATGGACAACTTTAAATGTTTGATAAAAGTGCACTTCTCAATAAAATTAACCTAAAAGGGATGTTTCAAACAGTTTTCATACATTTAAGAGGAGTAGAAAGTTGCACAAAACATGTTCCTTAGAAAGATTCACCTCATGGACCCTAAATTTAAGTCATTAGACATACACTGTTTGCATTTGGCATCCGTCATTGAGTTACTTCTGGTTACTTTAGACCAAAAAAGTCTTCCGTTTCTGGTATGGAGCTTGCGACGTGCGCGCATACCAGAAACCGGGGACTTTTTTGTTTTTGGCCTTAACTCAGTTACAATGATTGCACAAGAGATATCGCTTACGTGTATCTCTGTGGAAAAAAAAAGCACCTCAAACATGGCTGTCATGCAAAGGGTGTATTTATAAAAAGTGATTTTACCCTTTGGCCTGGCGTTTGGTTTGACCTAATTATGATTGGCTCTCACTTTTTTTTCCTGTTGATGTCTAGCCCATTGACTATGTGGAGCTTAACTGGATGGATGAGGAATTCTCGGGTGGTTGCTACATGGCTTCCCTACCTGCAGGCGTCCTCACCCAGTTTGGCAGGTCAGAAGCTTGTATTCAGTCACAGCAGGTGGCAGATGCGGGATTGTTTTGGAGAGATAGTCGAGTTGTCGAGCAGAAGCAAATTTAAAGGGAAGATACAACATTTGCAAACATCAAAAAACGAAATGATCACTCACAAAATACTTTACTGGATTATTAGGGAATGACAGTCCAAAACATCCTGTAAAATTGTGCCTCCTGGTGTGCTGACATTTTCAAGAAATTAACTTGTATTTTTCCAACGCTGGTCGGCCGACCAGCGTTGGAGAAAACTGGATTTTTTTCAAAACTGCTTCTAATTTTTCATATTTAGTTATTCCGCATTTTCTTTGCAATTGATTACACACCTGTGAAGGGGTACAAGTCTGCTAGACTGATTCTCTGACCTTACAATTCCCAAAGTCTATAAATTGTTCCGTTTCATCTTAAGTGGGGTCAGGGAACCAGACTATAAGAACATGGTTGGTTTTATTGGATTTTCCAGCATCTCCGAACCCAAACACGTGAAGCAAGTCATAGCAATATATGCTATAACATACTAATCCTCCAAATCCATTCATTTCTGAAAATTGCTGCAAAAGCAAATGTTGTACATTCCTTTTAAGGCCTTGAACAGTCAACCAAGATTCGCAACATTGCATGACACTATTTCAGGGAAGGAAATTGTGGGGTTTTGTTCCAGAAACTTGTAAAAACAATATTGGACTGGCAGATGTAGGAGGTTATAGCCACTTTCTAGATCTCCACCCCCTTCCAGAAAAGGGTACTTGACTCATGGGAGTGTTTGGGGTAGTGACACATATTACAAAACTCACAGAATCAAGGCGTAAATTTTGGTTTGCCTTTACTGGGCATTATTTTTTTACCCTTAGTGTTGTGTTGGTAAGACATGCAGCAAGTACGTACCACACAGCCGCAAAGTGGACCTTGTTGGTTTTCCCGCAACCCATTATTCCATGTACTGCCCAACCACCCCTGTTACGCTCTGTTAGTGTACTATTTACATGTAGGTATTGATTAAACAGGGAATAAATACAATGTTGTACAATGTAATCCAATGTAATACAATGTAATACAATGTAGTACAATGTAATACAATGTAGTACAAGTGTTCAATGGTTAAGCATTCCTTTGCATACTAGAGAATCATGAGGATATATCCTTCCGGAACTTTAATTTCATGGCAAATTTAAGTGAACTTCAATGGGTCTATAATGCAGAAACGCTGTGCCTTTTTTACCCTGTTTTATAATTAGCCCTTGCTTCGGACACAAGGATCAACTTTAATATTTAATGTGGGCGTGTTCTCTTTTGCACAGGGTGATGCGGGAACCGTTAGGGCGTGTCTACTTTGCTGGTACAGAGACCGCTGACCAGTGGATGGGCTACATGGACGGGGCGATACAAGCTGGGGAGAGAGCTGGAAGAGAGGTCTCACATTGAAGTTTAAGATCTGGGCCCAATTGCATGGCTCTGCTAATTAACCACAGCATTCTGTGCTTACGGTCACCATTTTGTGCTAACTGTGCTAACTGCGCTAGCAGAAAAATTCTGTGCTAACGCTGTATTAAGCACAGAATCCTTATAGTTACAAGATGTATGCATGCGCATGCACATACCAAAATTCCTTGCTAACCCGTGAAACAAGCTTACCGTAACCACAGAATGCTCTGCTACAGTATTAAGCAGTGATTTTTCGTTAACGGTAAGCAGAGCTAAGAAATTGGGCCCAGACGGACTTTGGATCAGGCACCCATAGATAGTCTAATAGGCCGGCAAGCTCTATTGAGTGGTGAAGACATCTGCATAAGTTAGGTTAGGTTCTGGGTTCAAGTCTCACCTGAGTATTAAAAGCTCGTGAAAAAAAGTCTTAAAAGCAGTCAGCACACAGAGCTTCTAAAAAGAAATACATAAAGGAAAACAAAATGCGGAAATTAAAATATCCTAGGTTTTCCATTACCTCTTTCTTAAATTATGTGTAATTTGGTATCAAAATTGGCACAACCCCTCTCCCTACCCCCCATCATTTACTTTAGTTGTGCCTGATCTCTATGTCCATGGAGGCTTTCTTAGTACAGGGCCTTCAAGTTGCACTTCTGTTTGTTTTGACCGTAGATTTTGCACCAGAAGGGACTGATCAGCAAAGATGAGATATGGCAGGAAGAGCCTGAATCACTGGTAATGGCGTTGTATACGTAATCAATTTCTTGAATGTTTATGATGTCTCTGAAGCAGAATGTGGACCAACATTAAATTAAAAAACGACCCCAAGTCAAGGACCTAAAAGCTTCTCAACCCAAAACCAAGAGACAAAAATTCAGAAACCCTTTAAGCACGAGGTGATTTTGCCTTTTAAAAGCCGAGGTTTTTTTCATATTTTGAGATTTTATTTTGAGATTTATAAGAGAGAGTTAAAATCCTGGTACAGACTTGTGCAAAAACCCGAATATAAGCTGTGTACTTGGGTTTTGTCTGAAAAGAGGGAGTCACGGCATGCCGCCCTCCATTTGTAATCAATAGCAAGATGACACAGCGCCCTCTATGTTTGCGCACAAAGCTAATAAAAACTCTTTAACTTTTTACCATTTAGGACATCCCGGCCAAGCCATTTGATGATAGCATCGTGGAACGACTTCTACCTTCTGTACCAGGATTTCTCAAGCTGGTTGTCACGGCAACAACCCTCGTTGCTGCAGGCGCCATTGCGTTTTTTCTATAGCGACATGGTCTACTACCAGTTATTGTGGCACTGATAATTTCCTTACCACAAAAAACAAAATGTCGTCGAAGGCAAACTGAAGTATAAAATGCTCAGGAAATCAGCATGACTAAATGTATTGGATATTTCTCAAGATACAAAACAGAAGAGAAGTAATGAGTTAAAGTTGGTATATACATGCTTTAACAAAATTTTGATATTCTTTTCCGAGCGAAATTTAAAGGAATATAATGTACTGTAACATACAGTTTTAAAAATTGGTTTTAAATGGGGTGCTCCAGTGCAGAAATTGCGCACACTATTCAGAACAAATTAGGAGCGTCCCGCTCTTAATTCAAAAGTTGAAATGTGCTCTTAATTCAAGTTGAAATTAATTAATTGATTACCTGTCGTGAGTGGATTTTATTTTTTGGAACAATGTCTCATTGGAAAGCTCATAACTAATGTGACAATACAGTAACTTTGTGGAGTTTCCACAAAGGAAAATTAATGTTTTCCTGTGGAAAATGCTTGAATTTTAGTTAAAAATTTTCAGCAAAGTGGATAGTCATTTTTTTACGCTCATTTTCCTTGTATGAAATATGTAATGAATTTTTAAAAAAATATAATATAGGAACCACAAATGTTATAAACCACAGAAACTGGAAAACATCGATCAAGATATCGTATGGAAATATCACTTTCATATGTTTTAATATGAAGCGTACTCCATGACTTCACAATATTATCAGCATTTTTTTTATTTTGTGAATTTGACTTACATTAACTTTGTAGAGTTTCCACAAAAGAACATTTAGTATTCGCCTCTGAACCTTAATTGCTTGACTTTTCAGACATTTTCAGCAAAGTCATAGTCTTTTTAAAGCTCATTTTCCTTGTATGAAATATGTAATGAATTAAAAATATATAATAAATAGACCAAAAATGTTATAAAACAAAGACATATAATTGTAAAACAAAAGCAATATAATTTTCTAACGTACATTTGCAATTATTGTTTTTCTTGAACATATCAAGAAATCTTTTTTGAAATGTGAAGCTGAAATAAAAGGTTAAACCTAAAGAGAAAGATTTGTATTTTTAGCTATAGTTTCATCATACTCCTATATTTTGAAATAAAATCATGAAATGATGAATTCAAAGTTGAGTGATAAATGTGTACTTTTGCCGTATATTTTATAAGTTGTATTAATTATGTTCATGTGTGTGAAGAGTTCCATGATTAGATATCAAATAAAGTACACAGCAATCGTAGAAAGAAATGTGTCCCAAATGTATTTGTTCATTTATATTGGAAATCTGTTTAAATCAAACTAGTTTGTCGTACTTTGAATCATGGAGGAATAAGAACTGAACATATCCAGCTGACAACGCTGTTAAAATTAATTTAAATGTGCGATCTCCACTTCAGCCCAGGTTATTTGGGCAAACAGGTCACCCATTTTTGACGTTTTCCTACTTTTAAAGAAAACCGCGGTCGATGATTTTATTAGTCACCGTCTTCTGATTCTGTTTTTTTTTTCAAACGTACGTTGCAAAGACATTGGATAGCTCTCAAAATGTATACAATTGAAGCACAATTGTCACAATTTGTAACTTTTAAGTGTTTGTATGCAATTTCGAACATACTAGCTAAAACCCCATTTAGTATCAAAACCGACTTCAGTTCGAGTTTTAGCGCCCCGCCCCCTGGCAAATTATGCGCTTTCCAATGGAGCCATATGGCTCCATTTATAGCAGACGACTTTTACATTAAAACGCGAACGGCTACCTTGTTCCCATCTAAATTAACCCCTGTTGTGCGTCATCACGTACCCCTGACTATCATAAATACTGAGAATAATGCGTGGAGGACTCGTTCACAATAAAACGAGGCTGTAGTACAGCCTGATCATCAGGCATGTGTCAGGTGCTTCATCACGTGATTATGTTGAACTTTTGACCACAAATCCTGTGATCGCTATTGTTGTATTGTTCACATGTTATATTGAAGTTCAGGGATCGGCTTGCTAGATATAGCTCACACCGCGCCGTACCGTCACACGGCTTGCATCATTCGGTCATAATCGGCCCATTTGACTGAAGTTCATCTTCAAGAACAAGACAGAAACTAGTAATCATGCCACCTGCGTAAGTATGGAATATGGATGGGAAAAAATGTAGCAATCCATGGCATTATGACTGAGTTCGTTGGTTGTGTACAAAGTCAATGGAGAGTCGAGTACATTTTCTAACAAAATCATGAACATTGGGAATGTTTTCAAAGTTTTGTAAAAAGAATTACTTTATAGCCCCTCAGTGTGTGTGACCGGAAGAGTTACTCCTAGAACTATGAATAATGCTCTGCTCCCATAGTTCTAGGAGTATGGCAGAGCCGCACTAGTGGGGCCGGAAACAATGTTGCAACTTGAAGTCACTTCAGCGGTTGTGTACAATGTACAAAGTCTATGGAATTGGAGGGTCAACATGGTCAAGAAAATTCGTTACGGCAGCCGTAACGCATTTCCCATTTTCGGAGCAACTAAAGAATGCAGGGCCACGCCAGAGCAAGGTTTTTTATTTTGCTTGGAGGTGTGGATGGATAGGAATTACTAATAGGTTGACAATATATAATATGCAAACCTTCAAAAAGTGCTAAGTACAGCGAATGCACTTGTCTTCTAAGCTTCTCATGAAGGATCTGAAGGGAGGGCGCGCTTGTAAATGTGTTGGGGGAGTCGCGGAGACGCGGGGCACTGGAGTCGCGGAGTCGCAGAGACACGTGCCGATAGAGGGCGCAATTCTCGGCGGTATTTTTTTGAGAACGAAACATCCATATCCATTTTAAATGGGCTCGCAAATAAGGAAGGGAGGAGGGCGATGGGGCACTGGAGTCGCGGAGGCGCAGAGTCGCGGAGATGCGGGGTACTGGAGTCGCGGAGTTGCGGAGTCGCAGAGACACGCGCCGATAGAGGGCGCAATTCTCGGCGGTATTTTTTTGAGAACGAAACATCCATATCCATTTTAAATGGGCTCGCAAATTAGGAAGGGAGGAGGGCGATGGGGCACTGGAGTCGCGGAGGCGCAGAGTCGCGGAGACGCGGGGCACTGGAGTCGCGGAGGCGCGGAGTCACAGAGACACACGCCGGTAGAGGGCGCAATTCTCGGAGATATCGACTGCGGCTCCACGCCTCCACGATCGATTTTCAGAGGTAGGTCGACTGCGGCTCCACGCAGCCGTACGGAGGCGCAGATTTAGAGTAAAGTGGCCCTGCATTCTATAGTTGTACCCCATTTTCTATCGTTACGGTAGTACTGCAACTTTGATAAAAACATGAGAAGAAAATATAAAATTAGAAGGAAAAAAGTGAATTTGAACGTTTTGAAATTCGGACTTTATTTCCCTTTTAAAAAAATCCTCCAAAGCCTCAGGTTGAAAAAGGAAAAAAATTTGAGTGCAAAACTGAGATGCGAACCCGCAACCTCGCGGTGCAAAATCCTACCCTCTATCGACTGAGCTGTTGCACTGCCCGCTTAAACTTTGGGAAACAAATAATTATATACCTGCGTGCGTATCAAAAAAGTATCGTAGAGGGCGCTAAACAATGGCTGCCGTAACGATAGCCACTTCGAATTATCTAAATAGTACATGTATTTCCTAACAAAATTGGAAACGTTTCTCAATCTGAGTTCCAGATTCATGTCTTAATCTTCATTTTTGCAATGACTGACAGGTCTGCATTCAGATGATATGTGAAGAAAAAAGTTGCAACATTCTTTGGGGTCTACCCGATGTTTCCCACTACCAATGTTCCCCGAAATCCTAAGGATTAGGGTTAGGGTTAGGGTGATAGGGTAGGAATTTCGGGGAACATCGGTATTGGGGAACATAGGTATGCACCCCATTCTTTCCCTGGTCATGAACGCCATATGGAAAAGGCAGTGGCTATATTGTTACGGCAGTCGATCGTCTGGTTCCCTGACCTGACAATATTCAACATCAGGATCTTTGGCTCTTGGAACGAAACTGTCAACCAAATGGCATTTGAAATGGTTCTCAGACTGTATTTACCTTTTAAAACAAAATCTTCCAAAGCCACGGATTACGATAAAGAAAAAGAAATTATCTACTTTGATAAAAAGTAGGGTTGATTAAAATCATAAAAGTAAATATTAAAAGAAAACAAGGGAGAAAAAAAAAAAACAGTTCAGCGTAGCGCAGATTTGATCCCGGGGGCATCAGCATGGTGGTTGAGCATTTAACCAATCGAGCTACCAAAGCGCTCTGGTTGGAAGGGCAGTTATAAATGTTAGGTGTTTTGCCATAACGATTGCAGTTAAAAATCGCGTTATGGCTGTCGTCACAATAGCCACTACATGTACGTGTGGAAAAAAATGCTAGCGCTGCAACATCATGATCATCACTTTTTAATTTTGGCCTATTTCAAAACAAATGAAAGGGTTTGGTCTTTGGAGGGTGGCATCATGAAATATAAAATTTATTTGTGTTATATTGTGTAGTCTGAGACTAGAAGGACTTGATGAATCACTTTTTTTTAATAACATTTGGACACTACATGTATATTACCAGATCATTTACAAATGTTTGGGAAAAAAAGGTGATTCGTAGAACTAGTCCTGTAAGTTTGTAGTTACTCTGACCATGGTTATACCGGTAGTTGAGTTTGATGGATTTTCCTCACTTTAGCTACAAAATACAAATCAAATTTATCCTCGTGCATGTGCTCAATAACTTGAAAAGCGCTGAGACAAAAAAATTGTAACCTCAGACAGTTTGACTGCTCACTTCGCGAAGTGTACAAATTTACTGTATTGTGTTTTCTTGAAAATGGTACAACTTTGTTAATGATCAGTTGTAAATAACTGCATGAACTGAAGCGCTAAAACTCCTTTTTAAAAACATTTCCATCTTTGATCAGTTGTACTCCCCTTGACTTTTACTTCATAAAACAAAACATAAAATAACCTCCCAACCGAGTGATTTTGTCCAACTTTCACTTGGGAGGTAACACACTGAGTATACAGTGTTCAAACATCGGTGAAGGGCAAAAACCTAATTTGATTTATATCACCCTGACGACGCAAAAATTTCATCTTATAATAGTTTATGCGGTACCCGCTGCTATGTACATCAGATTCGAACCAGCCAACCGATCCCGTTAGCTCGGTGGTCGAGTGGTAAGACATCTGCACTAGAAAGCAGGAGGTCGTGGGTTCGAGTCCCACCCGAGTGATTTTTTCCAACTTTCACTTGGGAGGTAACACACTGAGTATACAGTGTTTAAACGTCGGTGAAGGGCAAAAACCTAATTTGCTTTATATCACCCTGACGCAAAAATTCCATCTTTTAATAGTTTATGCGGTACCAGCTGCTATGCACGGTACATCAGATTCAAACCAGCCAACCGATCCCATTAGCTCGGTGGTCGAGTGGTAAGACATCTGCACTAGAAAGCAGGAGGTCGTGGGTTCGAGTCCCACCTGAGTGATTTTTTTCAACTTTCACTCTCGGGAGGTAACACACCGAGTATACAGTGTTTAAACGTCAGTGAAGGGCAAAAACCTAATTTGATTTATATCACCCCCGACGCAAAATTCCATCTTATAATAACCTCATACAGTTGTATGGGGACCTTGAATGTGCAGCAGCTGTTTTATAGCTTTTTGGCCATGGCTAGGCACAAGTATCGTTTTTCGTAATTGATATTTTCCTTGCCAATAGATAGTCCAGTGTTTCTTGTGCTAACTTCATTACGTAGGTTAAATACTTCATTACGTAGGTTAAATTACTTTTAAGTTTCATTGGGTGGGAAGTCTAGAATTCTCTGCATTTAAATTTCCCAGTCAGTTGACTTCGGCAACTCCATATTTGCAAACTATGGAGTTTCCAAAGTCAATAATTGACTTGTAACCAAGAATCCTTTTTAAGATCGCAAATGGATTCATGTTGGAAATGCTAAAATAAAACGCAGAGAATTCGCGACTTCCCACACAACAAAACTATTAAAAAATTTTAACCATAGACGTATTACTATTACTGTA
Organism: Patiria pectinifera; assembly: GCA_029964075.1. Lineage (NCBI taxonomy): Eukaryota > Metazoa > Echinodermata > Asteroidea > Valvatida > Asterinidae > Patiria > Patiria pectinifera. Next base: position 7,265,673 of record CM057141.1, read on the forward strand.
ATTAAGTTACTGAAAGACTATAAATTACAGTAATTTACATGTAAGGGTTATAATAATTATACATGTACTTTACGATCATCAAAGTGGCGTCAGCTTTCCAGTAAAAGCTTATTGGCACGGGAAAAATCACTTATGAAAACCAATTACTGATTCTGCCAAAAAGCTATTAAACAGCTGGTGTAAGATGCTCAAGGTCCCCCCTGTTATACATGCATATGCCTTTCTACTTTATATCGCTTTTTACAGGAAAACAACCATATGGTTGGGTTCTGCCATTTTCAGGCATGCATGAAAATGAAACCTTAGGTGCCCTATACATAATTTTATGTATTTCTAAGGAGTTAGAAAGAAACAAAGTTTTCAACAATTTACTTGTGAAAGAAATAACTGACTCTCCAGTAAATAGTGATGGAATCAAATACCTATTTTCCAGAGTTTTAGCTATAGTGCATCACAAACCCAGCCATCTTGGAATGATATGACCCCCTGGACTCAACGGTGGTGCTCACCAACCCAGGCTCCTTTATTAAATGCTCTTTGTGACAAAAAATCTCGACCACTCTCATCACACCTCCAGTTTAAATCCCCAGATGGAATATTTTGGAGGATTACCAACCATGGAGCTGTGTTTATAGGTCCATGTACCAACCAAGCACCAAGTAACTCAAGTCAATCACGAGTCATTTGGTCCCAAGTCAAGTCACAATTAGCTTTTCAAATGAAGCAGGCAGCACGCCCACGTACATGACCATGTAGTGGTTGACTTGGTGCCAAGTCAGTTATTGTTTTGCGTACGGTACCGGTAATTACTGGCTCCACACACGCAAAATATCGCTGCAATGTGCGAAGTCGGGTTCCCAGACCAAAATGCTGCCTATATTGATGTTCAATAACCGACTTGGCGAAAACGTTTTCTGTTTTGTACACAACATATGGGAGTATTTTGAACTGCTAGCGAATTCTAGGCGAGCACTCTGATTGGTTCAGATTCCAGCATGTATTCTAGGCCACCACGGACGGTCATTCTCATATCTTCGAGGGTTTGTGCTTTGTGTTGTGTAACATTACAAAATTCATTATAGGGCATACACGACTCAAACAGATCAAGTATATCACAATGATACATTTTTATTTCTATACACAATTTGACCGACCTTAGTGATTTGGCCGTTAAAACGTACGTCGCCCGATCTAAAAACATGTCCCTGACGTATTGAGAAGAACCCCCCCATGTAACGGAATGAATGAGTCCTCATTTGCATTGCTGTGCGCCATTGGATCTCACCGCATAGATACACTGCATACTGCGCTGCACGCATATATGAATAACGATCCGGAACGTACCCGTCAAATCGTTAGATATGTTGCAACCCGGCCGATTACGATCGATGGAGTTCAACTGAAGTTCACAGATAAAATACAAATATTTAACGACTTAATTGTCATCAAGTCTTTGTAGTGGGTGAGACAAAGCTTTATTGATGCACTATCAGCAATTGGACCACTTACCTTTTCTGTAGTATTCAGGGTAAAAATGTACGCATCGATACCCATCTCGGCATCGATCTGGACTGTCTGGAAGCTGAAGTCAGAATGCCAGACGTTATTAACAGGCTTGAGACCTTGTCCAAATTCTAGCCCACAATAACAGGCTTGAGACCTTGTCCAAATTCTAGCCCACGAGGTCAACTAGCCAAGTCTGGCACTGAGGGGTAGTTAAATCACAGTCTGGCCAGCTGCAAAGACCTTGAAAGTATGGGATAAATAGTGGCTATAAAAGAAGGTTGGAAATCACTTTTATGGTTACAGACATCAAGTTGTGCATGCAGTCCATCTGCAGGCAGGTTCCTCGATCTCTCAAAATAACATCTTAACCTTACAAAAAGTTGATCTAGTTTTTTAATCTCTATTCCTGATACTAGTTGGTACATGCAGTAGCCTTAGAAAAAATGGTTCTCCATTAATGTACCTGAAACAGCTTGACTATGCTCCTTTTAGTTTTATCTTGTGGTTAATTAAATCCCCATAATCAATGTTTTAATTCCTCCAACCTCTAAACTCAAAAATTTCCCAAATCTCTGAAATGTTTCTTCATTGTCTCCATTGTGCTCATTTAGTCTAATTCGTTGTGTGCCCGGCAGAAGGGCATATGCGCGTATGCCCTTATGCAATAGCGCGTAATCACAAAAATATTCCCAGCAAAAGGGCATATGCAGAAAACTGCCTCTATTTAAATGAAATTTTAACATTTTCGTCAGAAATTAATACAGGTTAATTGTTCCAAAACTCATGATTGATACGTGTGACAAATTTCAAAATCGTAGGATTGAATACGCGTGGGAGAACATTGGATTCATATTACGCGTGGGGGAATATTATAGAGCCTTTCAATGCAATTTTCTTGAAAATCATTTTTTTGCGTCAGAATTGCTCATATGCCCTTCTGCTGAGCATCCAACGAATTTTCAATGCAATTTGTACATTTGAGGAAATCTTTTCATTTTTTTGAAGAATTTTTATCATTCAGTTTCCTGCCCCTTCTTCTTGTCTCCACAGACCTGGTTACTCTCAGGGTGGGAAGACCCATACCGTCCCTGCCACGCTGCATGCTGACAACAGAGGGCGCCTTCTAGAGCGTCTGCGGGCCAATAAGGATGTTCCTGCTGGATCAGTGGTGCTTCTTGAAGGAGGGAAGGATATCAATCAGTATTGCACAGATATTGAGCTGGTGTTCCGCCAGGTAAATATGTATACTCGGGCTCGTACACTAGGGGGGTTGGGGGGGGGGGCGATTATACAGTCTTGTCGTGCACAATTAATGGAGACAATGAAGAAAAATGTCAGAGGTTTTGGAAACTTTTGAGTTTAGAGGTTGGAGGAAAGCACTGATATCTTTTGGGATTTAATGAACCACAAGAGTTACCAGTATAGTCAAGCTGTGGAGTACTGTTGTCCAATGGTAACGGTGTTTGACTCGTGTGCCTTCTTACATGGGTTCGAATCCTGACCGTGGGAACATGGTGCTTGTGCTCTTGAGCAAGGCACTTTACCATTATTGCTTCTTCCTTCGGATGGGGCGTAAAGCCATAGGTCCCATGTATTGTGTAATGCACATTTTAAAAAGAACCCAGTAACACTTATCGCTAAGAGAAGGGGTTTGCCCTGGTGTCTCTGGCAATGGCTACAATATGCGCCGCAGCACGTTGTAAACCAAGGTGCTACATAATGGGTTTCATATTTCTCATAAACTTCATTGACCTGTCTATAATAATAGACATAATTTCCAGCGCCTTGCCTAAGTACATGTACCTAATTGGTGGTAGTTACATGCCCTATAAGACTCCAGTAATTATCACAACATGTGCAGTAAATGGGTTTAGTTATGTAAAACTACCCTTTTGTTGGTTTGTTTCAATTTGTATTTTGAAGGAATCCTACTTCATGTGGACTTTTGGTGTCGAGTTGGCCGGTTTCTATGGTGCGGTTGCCGTGGACACGGGAAAGGCTGTGCTGTTTGCTCCTAAGATACCAGAGTCTTACATAGTGTACATGGGAGAGTAAGATATGGTCATTGTGTCATTTTCTAAGAGTGTGATGGGATAAGAAGCAACTTTGTTGTCGGGGAAGAAAGGCAAACATTCTGGCGAAACGGTGTTGGTTAATTTTGCAATCTCCCAAATCAAGTTGTACTGATATAAAATAATAATTGTGAAATTCCTCCCCCAAAAGTGTTGTGAAAGTTGCAAAGTTTGTAATGCAACAGTTTCAATTTGCACTAAATAGGTGCTGAGTTTTTATAAACGGATAAAGAAAGAGATCCTTTTTTCTTTTAAAAATGTCAAAGCTTGGCAGTTTAATTGTAATTCATTGCATGACAAAGAGTAAAATAATCCCACTTCTGACACCGTGTTTCGTTAAGTATTCTCCTGGAGAGAACTTTAAAGCTATAGTCCATCATTTGCAGCTATCCGAAAAGTAGCTGGCGTAATTATTGTTGAAAAACATACTTGGTTGAAAGATAGTAAGGGGACTAAACTCCCTGTGAAATTATTCTTTCTGGCAAGCTGTCATTTTGAAGTAATCAACGAAAGAAGGCCTTTCCAACGGTGCTTCTTAAGACGCACCAGAGGAAAATTTAAATTAGTAGTTCGTTTTGTTATTTGGCGAAGCGCGCGCAATCATTGGCACGACGCACACGCGCGCGCGGCTGCTATAATTCGTCGGATCGCTGCGCAACATCGCGTAGCTGCAATCGGCTCAGCGAGAACGTGTCTCGGACACTGAATTCAGGCGCAATTCAAAGCATGATTCAGCAACTTTTGATTTGACATTGAGATCCTAGAATGCTGTTTTTTTTTAATATACAGCTGAAGCTGAGCTGAAACTTCATTAGGTTAGTTGTTCAGTACCCTTCTTTAGATTTTGAGCACTTTTGTTGCTTCAAACGAACAAAATGCACAAATTACAAATGATGGACTATAGCTTTAAGTCTGAGATCAATAAATGATATAGCTGAATGACACAGAGACAGTTCTTTAGAGACTTTTGTCTAAGAAGTTAGGGTCATGTTCCAGTTCTCAGTCTAGCTCTAGTAAGATGTTGTATATCTTATACCAAAACTTGTTAAAGATGTTTAAATTTTCCCTTAAATGGTCAGGTTGCCCTCCAACGACAACTTAAAGGAGCGATATGCAGTGGATGAGGTTCACTATGTGGAAGAGGTATACCATTTCTCTTCTCATTTCGGGTGCATTGAACAGCTAATGTGTTCATTTGCATTTATTCTCTTTTTATATCATTAAAAGAAAAACAAAAGTAAACATTACATCATTTTTGTTTTAGCAGTGTTAATAAATGATCTTGAAATTCAATGGAGTTAAAAATTGATTATTCCCGTACTAATACTAAGAGAAAATTTGTCAAGCAGAAAGTACAACGCATTCTATTAAATTTTGGTTAATATTTTTGTTATTCTGTTCATTACAGATTTCTACTGTACTGGAAGCAATGAAGCCGGGTACTCTGCTTACACTGGTAAGCTACAGGATTATTATACAGATAATGAAAAGTTTATGAGTGCAGTGGTAAGAATAATTTCATTTGGTGACAGATGGAATTTTCCATCTCATGAGGCGAAACCAAGTGGAATGGAACATTTCATCTGTCACCGAATGAATTGATTATTTCCGTTGCACAAATGTGAAACATTCAGTATTTGTTTTATACATCACCTGAATAAATCCTCATCATCTGATTAGTCAGAGCCGCCAAAAGTGTGACCATGCAATGGAACTTGCGTTTACCGTGGAATGGAACTTCAATTTTTGCCGTGCGGCCGTGCCTTATGTTGGGACGAATAATTCAATGACAAAATACTGTCACCAGGGACCCAAATTGAAACAGCTCAAATAGTTTTTTGGCTGGTTTGAATATTCAAAAACAAAAAGAGTATTTACATCATGACTGTGATGTTATTTAAGTGTGAGTTGCGGCGCTTTATTATCAGTTGCCACAGTGGGGAGGGGGCTCAAAAAAAAATTTAACAAATGTTGCCCAAATTTTTAGCTGCAGAAAAAAATTGGAATTTTTTTGCGGGGGGCAGACTATTTTAACGTTGGGGGTGCCACTTACATTACCATAATTTTTTTTTAAAAATTTACAAGCTCTTGGGGGGGGGGGGCTCAAGCCCCTCTAGCTACCTTTTTGTCGACAATAACTTTTTTGTTGACAGCGGTTAATTGTTCACATCCTTGTAGCTGGTTGAAACCCTTTACAGTTATAAAAAAAATTACTGTGAAATACTCCAGCACTCCGTATCGATCGCTGCATGCAATCGTTAACTGGTGCGCTCCTTGTGCAACTTTGTACAGGCCGCAGCACGAAGTTGCAGCTGGCAGTTTGGAACATCCAAATATTTGGACAAATGCAGTTTCGACTCGGAGTAATAGAATACTTAACTATTTGAAAATAGACAGCCCCAGATGAAATAGAACCCAGAAAAGCAGGAAACAATAGTATCCGTGTCTTCAGGTTGGTAATTTGGGGGAAAAAATCAGTGCTCATTTGTAGCTATTTACTATTTTATTAAACAGTAAACATTTTAAAAATGTTTATTTGGATTTGTTTTCTTCAACAGAAAGGCGTGAACTCGGACAGTGGGCTGACTTCACATGAAGCTGAATTTGACGGAATCGAGAAGTAAGAAAGACATTCTCTTATTAATAAAAATAGGAAAGGTGAGCTTTCTGATTTACAGACGCCAACCCTAACCAATTTGTGAATTCCAAGACTGAGAGACAGGAATAAAAAAAACAGGGCCAAAAATAGAAGTTGAACAAATGTAAAAGTTAGGCTATGTGGTTCAAATCGGCAGGGTTTTGGCCTTTGAGGTTGCATTGTTCCTCCAATCCATGAAGTAGATACCAAGGTATGAATACAATGGTTCAAAGTGACCTATTCAAGTGGGAATACCTCAGAATTGTGTTTACTTTACAAGAACAAAGTTTCGTTTTTGTAGCGCTTGATAGAGTAAGGTGTCGTAGGTCAGATAAATAACATACCATTGATGATTGGCAAACATGATAAAAAAGTTATATTTTTATAAACTGAATTATTTTTTTTATTTATTTATCCATGGATTCTTTGAAATCCTGCAACTTGACCCTTCATAAATGCCACATGTTGTTTGCAAAAAGTAGTTCTACAAAGGAACCACATTTTAATTTTATGAGATAAGACTTGTCTTTTGGCAGAGTTTAAAAATGTTGCCTTTTTTTTTGTCTTTGTAATATTTTGTTGCAGGTTCAAAGTGAATAACACTATTCTTCACCCTGAAATATCGGAATGGTAAGCTTGTAATTCAGTAGCTGAGCTTTTTTGGAAAGAATGCAGTATCCAGACGCCACTTCTTTGGTTGTGTACAAAGTCTATGGAGAGTGGAGTACATTTCCGTAGTATTATCTAACAAACTTGGAAATGTTTTTCCATCCCAGACTCATGTCGTTTCAACATTTTTGCAATGACTGACGTTCATTGAGGTAATATGTGATGAAAATATAATGAAAAATGCGGCATCAGGATGCAACTTTCTTTCCGGCATCAAGATGCAACATTCTTTCCGTTTATTTAAATGTTTGTGTTCTTTTCTTTCATTTTTTTGGTCAGAAGTCCAATGCCATAATATTAGTTACCTGATTGAATTCCCGAATTGGGGAAAATATCAATTTTAATACTTGGTTTTTTTCCTTCACGAAGTACCTTTCAGAAGAAATGTATAGTCGATCCTGCCTGAGATCTTCTGACATTTAATATGTCAGCTTGCTGGCGTGTGGCTAGAACCAACGCCATCCTGCCCAGAGTGTATTCACATCAGTTTTCTCATTTTTTGAATTTTGAGAAGTTGGATATGTAATGCAGTCCCATTTTTATGGAACCGTTAATTAAGCACAGAAATTGGTTAAGCACAGGGTTCGACCTTAACAGTAGTCCGCTTGCCTAATGCGTCAAAACAGTCACGGACTAGTCAAAACCAGTACATGCCTGGCAAGTCAAAATTATTACAAATAACATTGTTGTTTATGACATTCTTGTGTAAATTTTTTGAAGTTGTATTGCGGACTAGTGAAAAGGCCTGTGGACTAAATTAAGAATCTGTTTCACTAGTCCGGCTGGTTAGTGAAAAAGAAAAGCTAAGCCAGGGCAAACCCTGTTAGGCCAAAAAAAAAAAAAAAAGTCGCTCATGTATATTGGCGTCCTCCATCATTTGCTTTTTTTGCAATTTCCCCATTCCTTGGTGCTCCTTGTTACAACATGTTGAGGTGGTGCTTCAATAGAGATCGCTGTTGTAGCTACCACGGAAAATTTGGAGAAAAAAAAGATTGACGCGCATGATCAAAATGGACGCGCGCTGACCAGAGACCGACTTTTTTTGGGGGCCTTAAGCATAGAAAAAACTATTGTGCTTAGCAGATAAAATGGTACCAGCTTAAGTCTCATGTGATGCACATTGGTTGTGACTGGTTCTTGTTTACTGATGTTACTTAGTGCAAAATGTGCTTAGCAATATATTCTGCCCAGCAACTTCATGGCAAATAGTATGAATGAATACATTTTTGGTCTCTTTATCTTCTGTCCTTCATTCATGTTTTGCAGTCGTGTCTTCAAAAGCCCGGGTGAGCTTGAGGTTCTTCGCTACGTCTGCGCGCTGAGCTGTGAAGCTCACAAGGATGTTATGCGGAAGGCCCGTCCAGGGCTCATGGAGTACCAGCTAGAGAGGTGGGTATTGGACTCAGTGCCTTATTATCTATAGAGGGCACTGTGCAGTGTTGTCAATTCCTTTTGATGAGTTGGACAAGAAGTCTTAAATATAAACAGTTACAATACAAGTAAAACCTGAGAAATGGAGTCGTCAGAGTGCATTATGGGTTTATGGGTTTAAAATATCAGATTGACTCTGTGTCAGTTAAATTTGCAAATGTTTGTACATTTTTGGTACGTGTCGGCTGTTGTGTCCAAACACTGTATTCCTTTCAACCCATTGTTTCTTTAAGTGAGAAAAATGCAGAGTTTAGTTGAAAATAAGATACCAAAGATCGATACTCATCAGGCAAAATGAACAAGCTAGCCCAAACACTTAGAGTGCACTGACAAAGTAGAATTTGAATGAGCTCCTCTTTTTTTGTTTGGACAAACTTTGGATATTTTGGATATGGTTGGTAACTGTCATACCATTGTTAACTCCCCCCCCCCCCCCTTTTGAAATGCACAACACAATTTACCACAGCTGTGACATTCTGTGGTGTCGCACAGAATATTCCGGAAACTGCACTTCTAGAGGGAATGGTTATAATCATGTAAGTTTGTTTTCCTATTGAATGTTTCCATGCAGTACATTCCAGCACTATGTGTACTACCACGGCGGTTGTCGCAGAGTGGCATATACCTGCATCTGTGCCAGGTAAGGAAAGCTGATAACCCCGGGAAAATTTATAACCTTACAAAAATTGCCTTGGAGGCCCCAAAACTCTGTCTGTTTTCCCTTACCCCGGGATATTCCTTTTAACATGTTTAAGGAATGAAATTTTTGATGTCCGACTTTTTTTTCTGTTCTTTTTTTTTGGCAAATCTTTCTTAACATTTTTAAAGAACTCCCACATTTTGAAAAGTTTCCTAACATTTGTTGTCCCTATTCAATCAATGGCATCACTCTCCCTAAAAATGTTCAAATGTTTTTTCCTAAATGGAGAAGTTGAAAATATTATCAAAATTGAAAATCGTTATCGTTTGGTACTTAAGGCAGGCATGAGATTGTTCAGATTTTTGTCTGAATTCAGACTTTTTAAATTCTAGAAAAAGACGTTATCAGCATTGGAAGAAATGCATCTTGCATACCTGTAATCCAATTTTCAGGGTTTTTTTAATTGACAATTTCATCCGGGTGTAGGATTATACAGGCATGCAACTTTTCCTCGGATACGATGATTTCCTCGTTTTTTTACTTCACATGAATGCCATTACAAATTGAAAAACACTGTAGAAAGTCTTGTGTGGTTTGGAGTTTCCACGTTTTTCCTTAATTCCCAGTTGCATGCCTGATTATAAAAGGTGAGAATTGTTGGAACTTCCTGGGATTTTCTTTTCGCTAATTTGTCTGTTTTCCGGATGTCTCTTCATCATTTTAGTGGAAACAACTCCTCTGTCCTACACTATGGGCATGCAGGCGCCCCCAACAACAGCCAAATCCAGGATGGAGATATTTGGTACGTCATCAATAATTTTAAGTTATGGTAATACCACCAGTGAGTCAATATTTCATAGTCCTAAATTCACACTGCACCGGTACATCTGCATTCTGCGCAACATCACGCAGTATGTGCGAGCCAACCATCAAACATTTCATCTAAACATTCAAATTTTGGGGATCATTTGGTTTAGCGTCACTCCAGAACCAGATGACGGTCTGAAATCAGCATGAAGTGGGTAGTTGTTATTATTTTTTTTTAATAGTGGTTGGCTGAAGTCATGGTTCTGCGAAGCGCAAGATGATTTCCCACTCCAGTTCACAGAGTCCTTAAATAACAACTAGAAAGCACTCAGAGAGCACAAACCTCAGCCATTGATAAACAATGCCCCGCCATATTGTCAGTATACCCCAGAAAAATATTTGTATAAATGGTGAAGAATCTTTAAAAAAAAATATCCTCGATCCAGATCCGGATCACTTTCAAAATCTTATCAATTTGTACTTGTACCAAGGACCACCCCTAAAAAATATTTCGTGCAAATCTATCCATAACTTATTGAGTTATCGTGTTAACAGACAAACCAACCAACCAACCAACGCCAATGAAAACATAAACCTCCTTGGCGGAGGTAATAATTACTACAGCTATGTAATAGCATGATGTAGCCATGGGAATCGCAATGTGCACTCATGAGCATCCATGCCATAAAACCGTACAGTGCTGGGGCAGTTTATGGCGGTATAAGAAGTAACAGGCATGGCACTCTCGGGGCAAATACTGAAACTCACTGGTTTGAAAGGACTAGCTACACCTTGGAAATGCTTCAAATTAGGTTTTGCCCTTCACCGACGTTTTAAACACTGTATACTCAGTGTGTTACCTCCCAAGTGAAAGTTGGAAAAAATCACTCGGATGGGACTCGAACCCACGAGCTCCTGCTTTCTAGTGCAGATGTCTTACCACTCGACCACCAAGCTAACGGGATCGGTTGGCTGGTTCGAATCTGATGTACATAGCAGCGGGTACCGCATAAACGATTATAAGATGAAATTTTTGCGTTGGGGTGATATAAATCAAATTAGGTTTTGCCCTACTTGAAACCTTTTTGTCAGATGAACACCCCTCTTGTTTCTTGCAGCACTTTTGATATGGGTGCAGAGTATTATGGGTACGCCTCTGATATCACGGTTGCCTTCCCCGCTAACGGCAAGTTTAACAACGACCAGCGAATCATCTACGAAACTGTCCTAAAGGCAAATCGAGCTGTTTTCAAGGCAATGAAACCAGGTATTGAAATTGATTAACGCCTGTCAAAAAAGTAACAACTATTTAAGTTATATTGTTTTGCATATTAAACATTTACGAGTGTTTCAGACAAGCAGGGTTATCTTAGAAGTTGTGGGGTGTTGCCTGACCTCATCCAATGATTATCCATTGTCATTGACCTTTGACCTTTGACCTTTAGGTGTCCTGTGGACAGACATGCATCTCCTTGCTGAGCGGACCATCCTAGATGAACTGAAGACACATGGCTTGGTCAAGGGTGATGTGGACGAAATGATGAAGGTTTACTTAGGGGCTGTCTTCATGCCGCACGGCCTCGGTCACTTCATGGGGTGTGACACCCACGATGTGGGCGGCTACCCAGAGGTAAGACTAGCTTGCTAAGTTCGGAGGGGTTACTTTACGGAGCTCAGGAGAGAGGGCAAAGTGTCGTGCAACGTTCATCGCTTGGAGCTGCTAGCAATCATAGAAATTTGCCGAGAACAAAAACGAAAAGCAAAAAGATGTGGCTGGCTAGAGCCTCAGCAGTGTACACTACTTTGGGTTGTCAGCCGATCTATTTCCAAACACACTCTGCTGGAACTTCATATTTTAGCATTCCATCAACAGTTTTTTCAAATAATTCTCCAACCTATTAGAGGGTCTTTTAAAATTTTGAACATTCCTTCTCTGTGAGGAACGTTCCATTGCAAACATTTTCTTTTAACACCGGGGATATCTCTGAGGCTCGCTTTTTTTTCTCACATCAAACCATTTTAATCCATTAACTAATGTACCGCCCCCAACTGCCCTGCCTGCTACTCCCTGTACCGCCCCAAACTGCCCTACCTGTTACTCCCTGTACTGCCCGAAGTGCCCTGCCTGTTACTCCCTGTACTGCCCTAAACCGCCCTACCTGTTACTCTCTGTACTGCCCCAAACCACCCTGCCTGATACTCCCTGTACTGCCCCAAACCACCCTACCTGTTACTCCCTGTACTGCCCTAAACCACCCTGCCTGTTACTCTCTGTACTGCCCGAACTGCCCTGCCTGTTACTCCCTGTACTGCCCCAAACCACCCTACCTGTTACTCCCTGTACTGCCCCAAACCACCCTGCCTGATACTCCCTGTACTGCCCCAAACTGCCCTGCCTGTTACTCGCTGTACTGCCCCAAACTGCCCAACCTGTTACTCCCTGTACTGCCCCAAACCGCCCTACCTGTTACTCCCTGTACTGCCCCAAACCGCCCTGCCTGTTACTCCCTGTACCACCTTAACCTGCCCTGCCTGATACTCCCTGTACTACCCGAACTGCCCTGCCTGTTACTCTCTGTACTGCCCCAAACCACCCTGCCTATTTCTCCCTGTACTGCCCCAAACTGCCCTGCCTGTTTCTCCCTGTACTGCCCCAAACTGCCCTGCCTGTTACTCCCTGTACTGCCCCAAACCACCCTGCCTGTTACTCCCTCTACTGCCCCAAACCACCCTGCCTATTTCTCCCTGTACTGCCCCAAACTGCCCTGCCTGTTTCTCCCTGTACTGCCCTGCCTGTTAGTCCCTGTACTGCCCCAAACTGCCCTGCCTATTTCTCCCTGTACTGCCCCAAACTGCCCTGCCTGTTTCTCCCTGTACTGCCCTGCCTGTTAGTCCCTGTACTGCCCCAAACGGCCCTGCCTGTTACTTCCTGCACTGCCGCAAACCACCCTACCACATCAAACCATTTTAATCCATTAACTAATGTACCGCCCCCAACTGCCCTGCCTGCTACTCCCTGTACCGCCCCAAACTGCCCTACCTGTTACTCCCTGTACTGCCTGAAGTGCCCTGCCTGTTACTCCCTGTACTGCCCTAAACCGCCCTACCTGTTACTCTCTGTACTGCCCCAAACCGCCCTACCTGTTACTCCCTGTACTGCCCCAAACCACCCTGCCTGATACTCCCTGTACTGCCCCAAACTGCCCTGCCTGTTACTCGCTGTACTGCCCCAAACTGCCCAACCTGTTACTTCCTGTACTGCCCCAAACCGCCCTACCTGTTACTCCCTGTACTGCCCCAAACCGCCCTGCCTGTTACTCCCTGTACCACCTTAACCTGCCCTGCCTGATACTCCCTGTACTACCCGAACTGCCCTGCCTGTTACTCCCTGTACTGCCCTAAACCGCCCTGCCTGTTACTCCCTGTACCGCCCCAAACTGCCCTACCTGTTACTCCCTGTACTGCCCCAACCGCCCTGCCTGTTACTCTCTGTACTGCCCCAAACCACCCTGCCTATTTCTCCCTGTACTGCCCCAAACTGCCCTGCCTGTTTCTCCCTGTACTGCCCCAAACTGCCCTGCCTGTTACTCCCTGTACTGCCCCAAACCACCCTGCCTGTTACTCCCTCTACTGCCCCAAACCACTCTGCCTATTTCTCCCTGTACTGCCCCAAACTGCCCTGCCTGTTTCTCCCTGTACTGCCCTGCCTGTTAGTCCCTGTACTGCCCCAAACGGCCCTGCCTGTTACTTCCTGCACTGCCGCAAACCACCCTGCCTGTTACTCCCTGTACTGCCCCAAACTGCCCTGCCTGTTACTCCCTGTACTGCCCCAAAATGCCCTGCCTGTTACTTCCTGTACTGCTGCAAACCACCCTGCCTGTTACTCCCTGTACTGCCCCAAACTGCCCTGCCTGTTTCTCCCTTTACTGCCCCAAACTGCCCTGCCAGTTACTCCCTGTACTGCCCCAAACTGCCCTGCCTGTTACCCTCTGTAATGCCTCAAACTGCCCTACCTGTTACCCGCTGTAATGCCCCAAACTGCCCTACATGTACCTGTTACTCCCGGTACCGCCCAAAACCAACCAAGCACTCTTAGGTTTTTTAATTGAATGAATAAACACAATGTAATGTTATGTATGACATATGTAGAGTTGCTCGTGGGTAAAAATGCCCCCATGAAATTTGACTTAAATCAACCGTGAAGATGCTGCAATATTCTTGGCAGGGTGTTGAGAGGGTCCAAAGGCCAGGCATTCGTAACCTGCGCACTTCCCGTGTTCTAGAAGCCGGTATGGTCATAACCGTTGAACCTGGATGCTACTTCATCAAAGCAGTAAGTCAAACTTCTTTTTTTTAAGTGACAACCAATGGGGGGGGGGACTTAGGAAGGGGGTACAGAAAGGAGAGGTCGCTGCGCATCTGTGCCCAATTTCACGGCACTGCACTGTTAAGCACAAACATTTACTTAGCACAAAATAGTCTGGCTTAAAAAGCAGGTTACCAGCCAAAACTCCATGTGATTTTCATGCTAAGCAAAAACAGCTGAATACTAATCATGAGCAAATATACATGACATGAGTTTTGGCTGGTAACCTGCTTTTATAAGCCAAACTTTTTTTGTGTGCTTAGCAGGGCCGTGAAATTGGCCCCTGATCAGTGGCAGTGTGCTGAACGCTGCACACGGCCCACTTGCACAGAGGCAGCTTAAACTATCCGACATTTCTCAAATCCTAGCTTCTCGTCTTTCATGGCCATCCAGCAAATCTAAATTTTAGGGGAAAACTTTGGTAAACTTTTCCCACGCAATTAAATTTCTCCCTACGCCACTGATTGCATGTGCACTAGACTGAACTTGTTCCTGATTTTTCATTTTTTTTAATTTGCCTTTCCCCTTGTCAAAAAGGCCATCCTGTAAATGTAACTATATGGATGTAACCCAAAAATCATAACAAGAACTAGGGAAAGTTTAACCCTTACAGAACTCAACCCATCAAATCCCAACGGCATGTTTTGTTGGAATCTGTCAGGATGGGTACAGTGCCACTAAAACTGACAGTCTTTTACATTGGGTTGGGCACACCTCCAGAAACAAATTAAGGTAGAAATATGTGTGTGCAGTTTCCCATATGGTGTTGGAATTTGCCAGGATGCATATGGTTCCTAGTAAATCATGCAAGGGAGTTAGGGTTAAGCCTGAAATGCCACCAAATTGCAGTTTTGCTGTAGGGGATGGAATCTCCATTTTCCTATCAAAGCACATAGTATATCTGCTACAATGTCCTTTCAGTCATGCTCGGGATTACGTTTGCTTTGTAGACCCTGGAACCGGCCTTGAAGGACCCTAAGAAGATGCCATTCCTTTGCCCTGACGTTTTGGAAAGATTCAAGAACTTTGGTGGGGTGAGTGGCAGCTCTTCTTTGCTCTGTTCAACTGACTAGCAGTGATGAACCCTTTTGTGGCAATATAAACAAGCAGGCACAGTGTTAGTCTGAGTTAAAGATTAGCAGATGATTAGTTTTTGTGAATGAGATGCTTAAGTTTTGTATGAGTTGCCAGAGGCATTGTAATAATTATTATGATGATTTTCCATATAACTATCATTTTTCGTCATCGTTGTCATGGTTGTCGTTTATGCTGTCTAAAATGTTGCTCCAAATGTCAGGGTAAGTAAGATTTGAGGCTTTGCATGGTGGAGATACTAAATAATGAAGGGTTTGCGGAAACACCATGTGCGAATAATTTCTCAACTAAGAGAATGGTTCTGAAGAGAACCAGAGGTATAAACTCGACGTTCCGGTCAGTATGCTCTGACCGTCTTCAGGAGAGTGCCTAAACTCTAAGAAAGTGAATACTTAAGTAGCAAAAGGCGGAGTCAATGAAGTGCGAAGTTGCATCCTGTGAGGATGCTAAGTGGACAGGATCCTGGAACAAGCTTGGTGCCCACTGAGGTGGAACAGTAGGGTTGCTGTGTCAGTAGAGAGTAACCTAGGGTATAGGAGACCCATCAGTCTAGGGTGGTAGCTGAGGACCTAGGGTATAGGAGACCCATCAGTCTAAGGTGGTAGCTGAGGACCTAGGGTATAGGAGACCCATCAGTCTGGAGAAGTGGGAGCCAGATGTCGTTGAGGTGAAACCCGATGTCTTGCGGAACTGTGTTGTGTTTGTGGATCTCGATGGCTTCCCGTATGCGTCTTGGATGCCAGAACTGGATCGGTGCGATGAGTTCGGCAGCATCCTCACAGGATGCAACTTCGCACTTCATTGACTCCGCCTTTTGCTACTTAAGTATTCACGTCGAGTTTATACCTCTGGTTCTCTTCAGAACCATTCTCTTAGTTGAGAAATTATTCGCACAT
This sequence comes from Patiria pectinifera, assembly GCA_029964075.1. Taxonomy (NCBI): domain Eukaryota; kingdom Metazoa; phylum Echinodermata; class Asteroidea; order Valvatida; family Asterinidae; genus Patiria; species Patiria pectinifera. The sequence goes on from CM057141.1 coordinate 7,281,793, forward strand.
AGTGTTTCCGCAAACCCTTCATTATTTAAATGTCAGGGTATTCCAGTTCTCAAAACGCAGGTATGAATTAAGCAAACTTGACATAAACCATTTGTAGAGAGATAAGCCCAAACACGCACATGGTTCCTTATGGGGCAGAGTAACAATACGAACAATCAACCGTATTCGCAAGGAAGCCATTTTTGATCGCGTTCCCTGAAAGTATATTATAAACTGTTGAATGGATGGTGCAGGACTATGTGTTGCAAGCGTTACTTTCAAGTTTGTTTTTATTGTGTCTTAAATTATTAGGTACGTTTAATCAAAAAAATGTTATTGTTCATCAGAGCAGACTGGTACTAATTTGTGATTAACTTTATGCCATTGCTGTCATTTCTTTATTGCAAGTTTCAGAAATGAAGATTTTACCTCCCTTTCAATTTAATATCGGAGACTTGTGAATAAACCCTATAGACCCCACAAGTCTTTAGAAATTTATCTGTCCCATAAGGAAAACGCCTCGGAGTTTGAGATTTCAATAGGAACAAAGTCTCCCCCACAAGAATGTAAGGCTGGTTGAGGTGAGATATGTTCAGGTTTTTGTGAGGTTGCAGCACAAAAACTTGACATGACTTTTCAAATTTTGCTTTGCATTCATGTTCGCACCAAGTATGAGCGGGCCCTATGAGTCACTTTTTGAGTATGTTTCCGACACAGGTCCGAATCGAGGATGACGTCTTGGTGACCAAAGACGGCGCTGAGAACCTGAGCCCCTACGTTCCAAGAGAGATTGCAGAAATTGAGGCGCTGATGGCCGAGGGGCGCTAGATGGATTCAGACCCGGCACCAACATTTAAAAAAGCACCGACATTGTCTAAACTAAAGAAGAAATCTCACAGTGAAATATGACTACAACACACAGTTACATATTTCAATGTGCAAAAATGTACATGTATTTTCAACCAAATGCTTGATGGTGCAGTGCATTGTAGATGTTATATGATTGACGAGGCTGCAAGTCTGAATCCATTTTTTTTCCTAAAAAATAATCTACTCTGAAATTCCAAAGCTTTCTCCTTTATAGGAGTTGAAGTTTGTTAGCTTTTTCCATTGTAAGCTTTAAAATCTTTATTAATTTAAAAATGTTTTAATTAACAGACTTTTTCTTTAATTGCATGTGCTGCAGTGATAAGGCTATGAAAAAAATAAAAGTGTAAGAGAAATAGAAGGGGCCATCTGCTCTGAATAGAAAGTGAAACAGTTTAACCTGCCGAGGCTGACAACTTGATCCTTTAGGATTCCTTTAATTTTTTTAAAAGCAATCCTTGATAATGCACCTTTGTATCCCATTTAACCTTTATTTTCAGTTATCGTTTGTCGTTTTGAACGGTATTTGGTGCCTTTTTATTATTATGCTGATGTATTTCCATATATTCATGAGCAAAAGTGTGATGTCATTTTAGGCAGAAACCTCAATGTTACAGAAAAAGTTGCCAGAATTTTTGATATTTTGCTGTCGTAAATTTTCTTTTCTTTGGCGATTCATTGTTGCATCAGTACATGGCAGTATAAGCCAATGAGCAAACCTTTCTCACAAACGTTTTCAGTGGGCATGTTTTGGGGTTCATAATTTGAACAGAAAACCCCTTAACTGAACAGTATCTTCCTGAAATGACATCACAGCAACAGCGCCCTGAGTTGTCCGGAAAAGCGTTGAACATTTTTGCAATAAAATTAACCAAAAAGGGGTGTCAAATAATTTTCATACATTTAAGAGGAGTGGAAAGTTGCACAAAATGTGTTCCTAACAAAAATTTGTCACATGGCCCCTAAGCAACAATGTAGTCAAGTCGTACATTTTGATGCAGTATTTCTATGAAATTTGGCCCAAGCAAAATCCCAGAAAACTCGGACTTAAAAGCAATAGGAACCCAGATTGTCGAAATAGATGTCTAGGCTCATTTCAAGTCTGGACTTAACCACTGATTGTCTAGTTCCAGACATGTACTAACTTCGAAGTTAAATTACGCTTTTTTATTTTTTTACTTCGTGGGAATCAGTGCAGAATGGACAACTTGTCATTATCCACAATGTCAGTGTGTATTACGTATTACATTTTACCCCCAAAAAATCAATATATTTATACAAAATATTATACCTCTCAATTATTTTTTTTTTAAGGTATACATGAAATGTTTCTAAAATTATAATCGGTTTTGAAAATTTGAAAAAAAAAGAGCATGCTATAATCATGAAAATGTTGACTGCTTTGAAAAAAGTTAGGTAAAAAAAGGAAACAAACTGCAGCATATTATAGATTGCTGGCTTTGTTACCCAGACCTAAAGCTATCACTATTTAATACAAAATGTAAACATAAATAGGGACATTATCCATGCACATGTAATCATGATATAAGTTTGATGCACATCGTCATGCGCGTTGTGGGGGGGGGGGGGCCTCCCGACGAGCAAATAAAAAAAAAGGAGGGGAAAAAAAGGGGGGAAAGAGGCGCAAAGTCATATTGTTAATTTAATGGGTTGGGGGAAATGTCCCTACCCACCCTCGAAAAAAATGATATATCGGGAAATGGTGGACATTTTAGGGATTTTTTTGGGGGGGGGGGAATGTGCTTTGCCCCCTCTAAAAAAAATCCTTGCGACCCCCATGCGCATCGTAAGGTGTTTTGCAAATATTATCATGTTTAACCAGCTGTGAACACCAACTTAATTTTGCTACTTTTTGGGGGCAACAATTTTGATTTGTGGGTTTATAAAGTTGCTAATTATGGTATAGGCCTACAGTTTCTAAGCTTTGTTTTGGTTGGGGCTTTCCTTTTTTGCAAATATATACAAATGTATTAGAAATTGCACAATAAAGAAAATTGACGACTTTGTCTCCTGGAATAAGTTAGAAATTGCGGAATATCTGTGCTCTAACCTTGCATTCTTTTTGTGGGCCCGTGAATAAAAGACGTCCACAGGGTGCAGGAAGTGCCGGGGAACGTTTTGTGTACCAAGTACCAGGGTGAGAGAGCAGGTAGTGGTGGTCGCGTCCTGCTCGACACCCTGGGGACGAGGTTGAAGGAGTTAGTTACGATTCACTCGCGAGAGGCACATACCATAACATAGAGAGGGGTGTTTAAAAAAAAGAAAGAAATAAAAACGTGTTGAACCAAATCGGTGGAAAGTTATAATTTTTGACTTCTTTTTACCGTTCGACGGGAAAGGTATTTATAAATGACCCTCGCCCTAAGCTTCGGCTCGGGTCATTATCAGCGTCCAGACTCCAAACCGGGCTTAAACATGGTTTATAAAACCGGCCAAGCACACATTTATTTCCTTAGTCAAACTCGGTCATTTCCGGGCAGCTGAAAGTATTACATTTTACATCTCACCGATACAGTTCGTCGCAATTCCCAAATCAGTTGAGAACGTTATAAACGGCGAATTCATCGTTGGGTGTCATCACTATGTCCGTTGAGTTGAGATTGTAGAGTCGACACTGCTTGAGACTCTTGCCGAAATCGAAGGAAAAACAGTCGGTCTCCTTCGTGCAGAAATCGGCGCAGGTCGTCAAGGATCTGGCGGTCTTGGTCGACAACGGGTTGGGGTTGTCGATCAGACCCTTCTTGTGCAGCCTCTCAAATTTGGTCGACTGAATGATGCGAGCTGAGAAGGAATATTGAATGCCAGTTATAATGCATACATGTACAATAATTATATACAAAGAGAATGGTCTATAATTTGACCTACCGTGGAAAAATGAGGAATGTCACCCAAAACCATGTTTTGAGTAATCAACGCCTGAAGATGGAAACAGACAAAAAAATCATGTCCAAATCAATATGAGTAGCCAGTGTATCTAAGATTCACACTATGCCTTTTTGTTGGGGGAAAAATATCCCCAAAAGTTGTAAACTGAAGAACTGTTTCACTGCCGTTGGCGGCGTAATGCTTATTTCTCAAAGCTGTTTTTCTTGAAATGAGGTTGGCGAATTTCGGTGGGACACCGTTGAAGTTCCTGCGGCATAGCTTTGGAAAAAATTAAGCTCCAGAAATAAATTTGGTACCATTGAAAAACCAATGATTTGCGCTTTATTATGATGTTCGTAACATGAAAAGTCAAATGATACCATATTCGTGATTTCGCGGCTTCGCCGCTAAGGCCACCGTTGGAGAAGGGCTATGGGAAGGGTAGCCTTTCGCCAAGGCTATCGTGGCTTATGCTTTAACCGAATCCGAAGTTCCGAACCGAAACCGAGCTGGACTACCTAAAACCGACCCAAACCGACCCGAACCAACCCGAAACCGAACCGACCCAGAAAAATTCCGAATATCTGGCTTCGACAAAATTCGGCCTTTTCCGCCTAAACTGACCTGTTTCGCGTAAAAAAAATGTCGCCTTTCATTACTGAATCATAGCGTGTGGCACTCACAACGTGACCTACTAGTACTATAGTGGGCCTACATTTTTATACACCGATCGAGACCGACCGCAAACCATTTTTGGTCGCATCGCGCGCAGTGACTCCTGCATCATGGGAATTTTCATTCTGTTTCATTTCGGTTTATTTCGGAATTTCCAAAATGGCTTAACCGACCCGGCCCGACCCCACAAATCGCAAACGCGAAACCGACCCGACCCGACCCGAAGTCGATTTCGGGTCGGTTTCGGTTTCGGGTCGGGTTTGCACATTAATAATTTTTTGGGGCAGTATCTGCGGATCAGACATTCACGTGTGCAGAGCCACGGCCGAACGTCTGATGTATCCTGACGTGCAAATTTAATGCGAACCCGCGCGCCAGCCAATCGGAGTCGACTTTAGAAACTATTTGACTTTAGAGACAATATGACTAAGCTGTTGATTGGTCAATTAATTGGATGGCATGTTTTAGCTATACAACAACGGTTTACCGAATACCCGATAGAAGTTGCCCGCTGAATGGTCAGAATCTCGAGGCCAAGACGCAGTCTTGTTTTGCATAATTAATCTCCGAATCTGCTCGCACATCATACCCCCTTGCTGTGCAAGGGGGTATTCCATAGATAACGCCATTGGTATCCCCCGCCCAAACAAATACTGGGAGGGGCATATGCATGCCCCCCCCCCCTCTCCCCTCGACTTGTTCCCGGGATCGCCACCCATGACGACAACGATCAGAAAACTCTCTTACGGGCACATGCTCTGGTCGTGTGCTCCTCCACGGTCAACTCGGCAATCTGCAGGACCGGCGTTGTCACCCCAGGGCTCGACGGATCAATGTCGAGACTGACGTACCGAGCCTTGCGCGGCGTGTCGCACGGGAATTTGGTCACCGTGCCTGGCGAGGACTGGGCCGCGGTGGCCGGCGAGCCGCACGGTCGATTCTCGGCGTAGTTGGCACTCAGTCCTGCTCGCACCACGGTGCCGAGGAAGCGATTGACATCTGGGTTGAAACGGGGGAAGATGAGTGCGAATTTAGACCTTTCATGAATGATGTAGGAGTGACTCAGTCATGTACAATCCAGGCGCGCTTAAATTCCGTAAAAAAAATTGCATTAGCAAAAAGGGTGCATTAGTTAATATAGTGTGAATGATTTTAGGATTTTATCGGCGCTCCCCATTGAAAATATGGCATGACCCCCCCCCCCCCATTGATTTTTGGAGGCCTAAGTGTCTGGAAAAAATAACCGGTCAACATTTCAGCACGCCTCCTGAAAAAAATTCTGGATCCACCCTGCTAGCCCCCCACCCCTCCAAAAAAATATTGGTTCTAGAACCGCGCCTGGTACAATCCCATGATCTGTGTATGAGAGGTTGATCTGAGTTTAAATTGTTGGTTTTGAAACAACTTTAAACTGCATTCTTCTCCCATTGGATTCATAACCAAATTTCAACCAACGTCGAGTTGTGGTCCAACTCATATAGAGGACATGTGGTCTCATTTTTTAGGGGGCACTCAATGGGCTTTCAAAAGACTCGTTGCCTTCCCCAAATTCTGAGAGGGGCACCCAGGAGGCACAGGCTTCGCCGGGGGAGCTTTAGTTGCACAACTGATTCCGAATGAAATCAATAGGCCAACAAGGCAGGTACAAAACGGAACATTATTTTGTCTCTTTGTATAAACTAATTACTCATCATCGTGATAATCAAGTCCATCCCTTATACCCCAACTGAAGCCTGACGACTTGCATCAAAAAATCGCTTGAATAGTTGAAGACTTTAAAATCGCAATAAGTTTGATATCCCTTCACCACCCTGAAATATTCTACTAGTATGGACTCGTTATTATCGTTACCATACCACAGCATTCTAATCGGATCTGGACCGTGACTTGTCCCAAGCAGTGTTCATTTTGAAGGTCAATTTTCCACCATGGATGCGGGTCACCCGAGTCAGCTGGAAGAGAAATGAAGTCACGATGATCATTTTCAATCGATTTCCCGTCTGGTTTTATGTATATAACAACGCATACACCTATTTGTCTATTGGGTGGTGGCGTCTCGTTAAGATCTCATTTGATAAACTATTTGATAGATTGTGTCAATCCAATAGAGCTCGGATAGATTTGGGTAAACATGTCCACTTGAGTATGACGCGTAACACGGACTGCTTTTGCGCTAATACACTGCTTTCTTTCATAGGGTTGCATCATTATGCCTCTCTGCAGTGATTTGGTATTAGCCGCCTAGGTAGCCACAAGGGCGGATCCGGAACACAAATTTTTTTTGGGGGGGGGCAAACAAAAGTTTCGTCCCCCAAAAAGTGTGTCAAAAAATACGACGTGGGGTTCGAGGCCCGCTTAAGGGCCCCGAAATTATTAATGTTTGGATTCTAGATGCTCTGTGTATGTGGTGCGATCTGAGACAATTTCTGACCACTTGAAGACTGTACGCAGAGCCTGCCTTTGCGACGTCTATAACTGAGAGCTAGTGAACATGCCGGGGCTATTTAGGCGTATGCGAATTGATTAGTAAAAATTCCATTGTTCATGCACGGAGTTTTATCGTCCTTACATTTGAGGACTCGGGAAAGGATTGGATTACAATTGTAATATTATTATAACAGATGAGCTTACACGTGTGTGCAAACGAAGACGGAATTCCGTCGATCGCCTTGTTCGAAGGGTACACACTGCTGTACGTTGTACTCTGTGATGTTGGCTTTCCACTCAAAGAAATGGCTGCAAATTATAAACGTACACAGAAAACCCAAAGTGAGTAATTTGACTCATTATCGTAAAAATTAGTCATTTTGTCTGTGTAGTGACACAACAAAACAATAAGATAAGAATGAAGAAAAACAAAAACACCTTTCCCCAAAACAGTAGGGCCTAGACTTTCACACAGAATGCTGCACCAAAAAGAGAGCAATGTTGCGAGACGTAACTTTGGTACAGAAGATTGTAGGAGGTATAAAAACATTTTAGGAGAGGCAACGAAATCCACTGTACGGAGAAAATATGGAGAATAATGTTTGTTTTACATGGAATTGTGAGAAAAAACCCTTGAACATCACACTAGCGCCGCATATCAGACAAGTCACAAGAAAAACAAACAAAACTGGACTTATGTTTGTGGACAAACACAGGGTTGTTTCGGTACCTTTTTTTGTGACATATTATGTGACATGTAAAGTTTCAAGTATAAGTTCCATCCAGAAAGGGTGTGTAGTTCTTTTTATAATAAAATGGTGGTATATAAATAAGGGAATAAATGTGTGCTCCGGAGGTTTTTATCACTCTGTTTAAGACCACTTAGAGTCTGGGTGCTGATAATTACCCGAGCCGGAGGCGAGGGTAATTATCAGCACCCAGACTCTAAGTGGTCTTGAACAGAGTGATAAATACCGACGGAGCACTTATTTACTCCCATTCATAAATACCTTTTCGGTAAAAAAAAAATCATATAATTCGTTCAAAACATCCCGATTTTGTTCAACAAATTCACTTTATGCTTTTGAAACATCCCTCTTGCAAAATAATGGAGTATTCAGCTGGCGAGTAAGACGTAAACAACCCTTTTATGGAGATTGACACGCGCGTATCATGTTCTGCGCGATATCGCGCAGAACGCACCTGGCGCGTTGCGTTTTGAATTTAGAACTATAAAATTCTGACTCCCTGGTAGTGTTGCGCATGCCTACGTGAGGATTGTGAACGTTCAACCAATGAAACGATAAGAGGCAATGGATTTTTAGGAGTCCACATCATTTATTGTGTCACTGGAAAAGTGTTTAAGACCAGCTAGCCATGTCTTTATCATCCGTTTAAGACCGGCCACGTGACGGGCTGTTGACCAATAGGAATGCGTAAACTGTCTTAGGTATTTATGAATAATGTGATTACATTCTTATAGGGCTTGAATGATGACGTCACATGTCACGTGATGACAAGCTGCGTTGACGCGATTCTACAGCGATAGGTTAATTGCATATAGATATAGAATGTCTTTTTATTCTATATCTATGGTTAATTGACCCAACGCGGTAGAATCGCGTTAGAATCGCGTCAACGCAGCTTGTGAAATATTGTCCACCAATTGCATTATATATAAATAGACGCGAAACGCGTAAAATCTGGGACAAACAAAACTTAACGTGCAAAAACTCCTTGCATAGGGTTGTCTAAGGGGCGTGGCTAATTCGCAAACGGCGATAGGACAATTGTTTTCAGTGATCTATCTTTTTCATTATCATTAAACAAAGTGAAAAGACGTTAAAAAACGCAAGGTTAGTAGGGGAGAAGGGCGGATACCAGACTGTACCCCTCCCAGTGATCCCCCTCCCCTTCCCTCCCCGTCCCCCGTCCCCCTCCCCTCCTCCTTCCCAAAATAGATCCCCCTCCCCAAAATAGATCCCCCTCCCAATATCTCAGTCTCGGAATCAGGCCAAAACCAGCCCTAATATCTCTCGTATTGAAGATCTCTCTCTCCAGGTACCAGATCAAAACCCTCACTCTCCCCTTATATACAGCGCCCTCTAAAACGTTTCCTTTTGTAAATATTAACCAGCCCGTATACCAGACTGTATACCATGGATAAACGTTCAGTCATACAGACGGACAGCTAGACTGGCTCCCGCGCGGGAGCCACTGCTTTGTGTAAGGTTGACTGATGTATTTGATGAAGCATGCTGCTGGTCCTGTTGGCGTGCCCGTATACCAGACTGTATACCATGGATAAACGTTCAGTCATAGAGACGGACAGCTAGACTGGATCCCGCGCGGGCGTGCCAGTTGATTTTTTTTATCCTGACGTCACTGCTTTGTGTAAGGTTGACTGATGTATTTGACGGATGGCCAATGGTTGACATTGTTCCATGAGAAAGTCAGATGCCTTTGTTCATCAGGTACAGATCCACGAAGCGTAATAAATTGAAATTTTGCGCTCTTTTGTTACACTCGTGGGAATCTTTAGATGCATATTGTCTGCTGGAATCAGTCAATAAGGACTGTATATAGTCTCTTTACACTTGTGCATAAAGCGGTAAATTAAAAAATGTTTTGGTATGCCATAGAGCAATGAACAGATATGGATATATAGGCATCGATGCGGCAAATTAAAAAAAAGGTTTGAATTGGGCATAGATTGGACTTTTTATGCAAAAAATAAGCGTTCTCTTTTATAGCGACCGTCACCCAACTGATCAAATCATACAAAATTAAATTTACAAAAATGTAGGAATTCAACGAGCTTATACCAACACAAATAATTATACCGTAGTTTGCTGCCAAATATAAGCGACATGCGGGTCTGGTAACATTATCCTAATTTCATTTCTAAGATTGTAAATTGTTTTGAATGGAACTCCTAATTTGTCAACCAAAGGGTAATTTTTTAATAAATTTGCTACAAGACGTATTTTGTTGGCATAAGCTCTGTGAATGCCTATATTTTGTTTAAGCCACTCTTCCCAAGATGTTACTGGTTTTTCTCGACTATGAAGGCAATGAACAGCATCAAGCAACTTCCCATACTCGATGTAAATACCGATTCATAAATACCTCAGACAGTTTAGCTATTCCTATTGGTCGAGAGCCCGTCACGTGGCCGGTCTTAAACGGATGATAAAGACATGGCTAGCTGGTCTTAAACACTTTTCCAGTGTTACAATAAAAGGTGGACTCCTAAAAATCCAGTGCCTCTTACCGTTTCATTGGTTGAACGTTCACAATCCTCACGTAGGCATGCGCAACACTACCAGTGAGTCATAATTTTATAGTTCAAAATTCCAAACGCAACGCCCCAGGTGCGTTCTGCGCGACATCGCGCAGAACATGCCACGCGCGCGTCAATCGCCATAAAAGGGTTGTTTACATCTTACTCGCCAGCTGAACACTCCATTATTTTGCCAGAGGGATGTTTCAAAAAGCATTAAGTGAACTTGTTGAACAAAATCGGGATTTTTTGAACGAAATATTTGATATTTTTTAACCGAAAAGGTATTTATGAGTGGGAATAAATATGTGTTCGGTCGGTATTAATCACTCTGTTTAAGACTGCTAAGAGTCTGGGTGCTGATAATTACCCTCGCCTCCGGCTCGGGTAATTATCAGCACCCAGACTCTAAGCGGTCTTAAACGGAGTGATAAAAACCTCTCGAGCACACATTTATTCCCTTATTAAAGAAGCCTGACGCTGCCCAATCCCCTCATAGCCAGAAAATAGATGTTGAACAGCTTCCCTTGAGGTTTTTATACTGGCTAAGTTTCTAACTAAAGGGAAGCTGTTCGGCTGAGAGGAGTGTTGTACCTTACTCAGCAGATGCCTGTGTAGGTCATCGCCGGTTAGTTTCGATTTTGTTCTAGTTTTACCCAAAAGAGACTTTATATTTCCTCGCGGTTTTATCGGTATGATTTGATCAGTTGGGCCATTTAGTTTCAAATCACCAAGAAATGTCAACATTTCTTGGTAATATTTTTCATGTAATTCTATAATTTGTAAATCCTCTCGACTACAGTTATAACAATCTTCCATTGGTGCATCATTATTTTCCATGGTCGCTAAAAAGAAATCGCTTACCTCTACTGGTGTAACACGTCTTGTTCTGACAGCAGGTCGGTGTGATAATGTGAAAGCGTATATGGGCGGCGCCTGATACGAACTAGTTTTGGAAACAACAATAGCGGGACTGATTAAAAGTCACTGCATGGTAGGCGGTTTATTGACTTTGCTCTTGGAAACAACAATAGCGTGACAGATTGAAATTTTGCAGTCCTGCATGGTAGGCGGTTTATTGACTTTGCTCTTGGAAGCAACAATAGCGGGACTGATTAAAACCTGACCCAAACAAGTTTTGAAAACAACATAGCGTGACAGATTAAAACCTAGCCCGAACAAGTTTTGAAAACAACAAAGCGTGACAAATTGAATTTTGGTATGGATAGTATAAAATGAGCAAAATGTATGGAGCGCCAATCATACATTAAATAAAAAATTAAAAAAATAAATAAAAAACTTTATTTAAAAAAATAAATAATTTAAAATAAATGAATCTTTTCCAGAGTGAAAACCTCGAGCTATCTGATAAAACAGATCAATGCGATCACCATATAATCATCGAGAATGTTTTTTTAGTTTGTGAAACGTGCGGTGAAATAGTCTCACGTTACTTTGATTTTTCGGCAGAAAATGCGCAAGAAGATCGTATCAATTGGTCCATTTTAAAGAGAAATAAAAAAAAAAGTGTGGAAAAACTTATTTTTTTCTGTGTGTCAAGAGCAAGACTCAGAAGATTTCCCAGAAACAATCAATAAATATAACGAGCTCGTTAATTACAAAACATTGAGGGGAAACGGATGCGTTAAACGATCCCCTTAATAGCATCGTGTTATCGTCACGTCGTTGGATTAGACAAAGAACGAGTTAGAGATTTATTAAAAGTGACTCAAAATCAATTTAATAAAGCCTTAAAAAGATACGATGACCACTACAATAAAGGCAGGGCTGAGGGTGACGCCCTAAGAGGCGAAATAGAGGTATAACTCGGTGGATCGCTTTCATAATGTTTATTTACCGAGAATTCGAACTTGTAAGTTTTTCGATAAGAGATTTTTTTTTCCTTTGCCAACCGTTCATTTACCCGTTTTTTAACTTCTTTTTCAAAGTCTGTATCGTTTTTAATTTTTTGAAGCTTTGTGCTGGTCTTTGTTCTAATTTTTTGCTTAAACTCGTTAAATTTTGCGAGCTCTCTCGTAATCAATATAAACTCTTCGTGTGATATATCTCCGTCGTTGATGGCTTGAGACACGTATTCTTCAATCGTGTTAAGTTTGGAGTCTGCTAATATTTTAATCTGGTCGTGCTTTTTCAGCTTGGCGGATAATCGCTTAGACGCGATTCTAAGCATAATATCTACACCAAAAGCGCCTATAAACGTTCCTTCTAGCACCAATCCAACGGGGCTGATATAACACCCAAGAGAGCGGGAATACTGACAGCCCCCGCTATAGCCCCCAATCCTTCTAATCCTAGCTCAACGTAATTAATAGTGTCTATCATTCTCTTTATTTTTTTATAAGTACGCTCTCGGTGGTCTCTCTCTTTCAAGATTAAAGATCGAATCTCTTCAATCTTTTTAAGTCTGTATACTTTTGTTTCTTCATTACTATTTAACAGAGTTGTAATGACTCGAGTGAATGACTCGACTCGAGTCCGACTCGAGTCACATTTTTTGGTGACTCGACTCGACTCGAGTCCCAACAGGTAAATGACTCGACTCGACTCGAGTCACTGCGAGCAAATGACTCGACTCGACTCGAGTCCCTCATCAGAATGACTCGACTCGACTCGAGGAAGGCTAATAAGACTCGAGTCCCAAAAATAAAAGCAAAACTTACTTGCGAAAAATATTTGCAATGACTTACGCCGCGCCGTTCGCGTTGCCAATTTTTGTTCACGTCACGCTATGTTCGCGAATTATGTACGTTCATATACAGCGGCCGTCTGTTTTCCTTCCTCCATAATGATACAACAAACATACACCGTGTCGCGCACTCCCACCTTATGGTTCTATAGCATGTAATGCTAAATCCGGAACCAGACTTAAAACGCATTTCTCAATCCGTGGTTTCATCATTGGTACGTTTCGGGCAATTTCTTATAAAGCTCTTGGTGGAACGCTGGCTAAATTTATGTCCCGATTTCACACACACAAAAAATGGATACGGATGGGACCACCTTTAAATAATCAGAAACAGTTTTGTATAATGTAATTAGGTTTTGACGTTGTCAGCGATCAGCGAACAACAAAATCTAAACCCGAAGCCAAAACAGTTATAAGACCGAAGTTTCACATCTTCTTATCTGTGACGTGAGCTAGCAATGGAAACTGTTGGTTGGGTACCATACAGCATACTTTATGTCTTTGGATTTTCGTAGTAGACTGGTGCCTTGTATTCTTTCTCTCTTGTGTTTGTTGCTTTTTATTGTAATTTATTATATAGTGTTCAAATATTTGTGACTCGAATTGACTCGAGCTAAATACTTGACTCGACTTGACTCGACTCGACCACACACTGTGACTCGACTCGACTCGACTCGACCTTGTTGACCTAATGACTCGACTCGACTCGAGTCACTTCTTTAAAATGACTCGACTCGACTCGAGTCACAAAAATCAGTGACTCGTTACAACTCTGCTATTTAATCGGAGTACATCTCCAGAAATATCGGGGTATAATACATTATTACTCATGTTTTTAATATAAAAAGATTTTAAAATTAAAAGATCTCCAACTCTATCATTATTATCACACCCTTGTTGTTGATGATCTGTCCTTTTTCACCTATGATTGAAAATGTCAGTTTGTCGATTATACCATTTTTAATTTTTTTGAAATCTTCGACTCTATCAGGCTCGGGTTCGAGCGTACCCACGGGTACGATATTTAAGATATCAGACGGTCAAACATCGAGGAAATTTTCACTCGTACTTAATTGCGGACAAAAATTTAAACGGATTAATGTTGTAAGACCCCGTATACACCACTTTGGGTATCAGTCTTCCTTTGGGTAAATTAAGTAATCGAGAGACTTCTCTGTTTAAGCGTAATTTGAGATTTACGTCGGTTACCACTAACGTCACCTTTTTAGATTCTCTAAATATTTGAAAACTTACCCCGGGTATATAATTTAAAATGAAATCGAACCAATCGACGTCGTACCACCCCGTTGGTATGGTGACCGAACCGGTGACTCCAGCTGGTAACGGCGCTAAAAGGCTCGGAGAAATAAAATCTAAATTATCACCAGACACGATAAGACTCCCCCGTATTGTTACCCCAGCTTGTCTAATTTCTCTCACATTATCTTTGCTTGTTCTACCTTGAATATATTCTAGCGCTATCCTTTCACCTTCATTGATGTGTAGGTATCTGTTATATAAGATGTTCGCCAAAAACTTAAGCGTATTGCGTTGTGCGTTTGTAATTGGTCTCATTTGCAATTTATCGACTAAAAGTGCTTGTTTTATAGAAATTTGTTTTTGTTCTTCTTTGAGCGATTCTAAAGCAGAGTCTAGTCTATCTTCTTCGTACGCTTCTATAAGATCGTTTATAACTCTATTGAAAGTATTTTCGTCGTTAATTAAAAAGTCGTAGGGCAAATCACCTATCAACGATTCGATAAAATCTCTTTTATTAGTGCATCGGGGTCTAAACTGTACCCATGCACTCCAATAATAGGTTCTCTTTCAGCGGGTCTCCCGTCTATATTCCGTATACCAATCAATCTCCGTGGCGCTGGAAATATTAAAATATCCGGGGTTAAACATCACCCTTTTTACGCGTACAGATTTTTGACCGTTTAGATTATCTACAACGTCTTCTAATTTAAACGTCTGCTCATTTTGAACAAGTGAAACGAATGCATTTATTTTTAAGTCTTTTTATATTAAAACTGAAACTAAAATAATGAGTGTTTTTATGTTGTTAAAAAAGCAGATACTAGGTATAGCTGATCAGGTAACGAAACAAGTAAATCAAAATGTAGCCAAGGCAACCGAGCTAACGCATCAAGCTACATCCCAAGCAAAGTTTTTAAACAGCACTAAACCCAGTGAACTGGAAGTCATAGTTAATAATACCAACGGGTTTTTAACCTTGTTTCCCGACTTAACCTCGGACTATAAATTGCCTCGCATCACAACGGACGAGGATGTAGATCGTTGGAAATCACACCCCATGTCGTTTTATCAAAATCAGTTAAATTTTGCGATCTATTGCGCTACTACGGGGTGTGGTATTGGATTCGATCTTTTAAACGCGAGCAACCGTTACGTTTGGGCCATCTTTAACTTTCATTTATATTTTACGGTTAGAAAGATCCTGTACGACTTTGCCGCCCCTTTACCGGGGGATGACGCATTTAACACTCTAGACAGCAGTTATAATCTCAGAGCTTTTACCGATACCTGTTTGTTGTTTGGTATAGATCAAAACAAGTCTTTTAAACAGACGAGAGACACAAATTCTAACGGTTTAGGTATAGCTTATTACTGGGACACGTCTTACGTACCCGTACCCGGAAACGATTATGATACGACACCCCTACACCTCAAGTATAGTCAGTATCGTAAAAATATGATGGGTGGACCTAAAATGGGGTTTGGTTTGGAAGATCCACCCAAGGGTTCGGGGCGTTACAGCGATTACACCGTAGCCTTTATCGAACAAAACGAATCCGTACACAAGGCTTGGTTAGATTTTATACCCGACACGAGTTCGTTTACCCCTGCAGGAATCATAAAGATCAACGAATCGATCAGATCTTACGCTTTACTCGGTGCGCAGGCTCAAACAAAAACGAGCGTATTATCACCAGGCACCGGATTAGACGCTCAGAGACAATTTAACGTCATCGTTGAAGATATCATCAATGCAGTAGACGACATGGAAACGAGTATCGATCAATTTGAAGACTCTTTGCAGTATGCCAGAACACCTTTACATTTTGTCGTGAAACCGGGCTTGTATTTAATTCCATCGGATATGAACTTGAGGGTTAGAACGCACGACGGATATAATAACAATCTTCAAATCGCTACCCAGATTATTAAAACTGGTTTGGTGCCAGATTTATAAACTCACAACCTCAACCGGACGACTCTTTTGATGACACTGATGACGTCGCGTCACCGCCTATGACAAACGATATTGTATCACCAACACCAGCACCTACACCAGCACCTACACCAACACCAGCACTAACACCAGCACCAACACCAACACCAACACCAACACCAACACCCTCACCTACAGTTTTAACCCAAGAGCCCACGAAACTACAAACTCACCAAGACGAAAAATTATCGTTGACGGTAGGAATGTTAGCTATCGTTGGTATGGGTATTTTGGCTTACGAGGCAACGCGATAAGTCACACTCTAATCACAAAACAAAAACAAAAAGCCTTACCAACTTTGTGCTGGTAAGGCTTTTTTGTTGTTTTGTTTTTAAACTTTAATTACAACTATAACTACCATCGTTTTTGCAGGTACGCAAACACCAAGGCTCCCACACCCAAAAATAAAGCCCACACGTGTTCGGCCAACCACGATACGGACTTACTCAACGCGTTAAATATCCAACTTAGTACGCTGCCTATGATACCCGGCAGAGCACCCAACGCGCTCGCTCCGAGTTTTTTAAGAGCAGATGCAACATTAGCGAGTTGTTTTGAAATCCACTCGTTGATACCACCTTTTGGTGGTGTTGGTTTAGGTGTTGGTTTAGGTGTTGGTTTTGGTGTTGGTTTTGGTGTTGGCGCGGTTGGGGCACCCGCACCTCTCACGCTAGCGACGATGCTACTCACTATCGTGCTGATGACTAAACTAAAAGCGGTTAAAATATTCACTATGGTCACACCTTGTTCTCTAAACAGAGTTCTAATCTTTTCCGCCAGAGTCGTGTCGCCGCCCAATATTTTATTAATCGTTTCTTTGATTCTAGCGATCTGACTTTTGAGCCCTCGTTCGTTGGTTTTTGCAGCTTCTAATCTGGCAGATCTTTCAGCGTCTAAGTCGCTCAATTTATCGTTTAATTCTAGTCGTTCTTCTTCGCTGATCCTATGATCACCTAATTCATGTTCGGCATCGAATATCTCTTCGTCAAATTTCTCTGAGACGCGCTAAATTAAGTTCTAGCTCACCTCTCATCGTCTGCAAACGTTTGTCTAAAGCCGCGAGTTCTCTGTAATTTAATCCTTCCGTTTGAGCGCCGGTGTCGCTTTGTAAATCGTCTATAATCTCGTTTACCTCATCGGTGACCTCATCGGCGGCTGTGGGTAGTTTTGTCATGGGGATACTCTCGGGTTGTACTTTTTGGGGTTTATCTTTTAGTTTGGCAAGTAGTGTTGGTTTATAGTCAGCGATTTTGAGGGTGTCGCGAATAAATGAGGTACCGTATTTAGTTTGTAAGGTACTTAATTTGTAATATATTATTTGACCACCTCATCTATAAGATAATGGTTTGAGACCTTTATATGTTTTAACGTATAGATTTCTATCTTTAGCAATTTCAAAATCGTTGGGGTCGATAAACGCGGGGTCTATATTATTTTGTTTGTAAAATGAATCAACATCTCCTTTTATTAGTTTTTTAGATAAACTGCTTAATGTACCCGTGCCAAGGACGCTTTCTGTGTCTACCGGTGGTGCAGTAGTATCAAACGTATCGTCCCAATCCAGATTGGTCCCTTCTACATCATCATCATCTAAGATAATGTCAGGTGGATCCTCGTATTCGTTATATTCAAATCCTCCCTCAGCCATTTATTTAATAAACCTATTTAAATTACGCCGTTTTAATTATACTGCCCGGTAGTATACCCTGGGTTATCAACCAATTTTGCGTGGCTAGAGCTACACTTATAATACCCGTCAATTTAACCGCATCTTCTACGCTTAGTTTGGCTAAATCCGGCGCTTTCATTTTGAGTAGTTTATTTCCTACCATGGCGTATCCCATCGAAAGACCCGATATGACGGCTCCGTGGTAAATCGTATTTGCTATTCCGTTGGTGTCAAAGTTACTCATCGTTTTTAATATAACAATATTTAAATTGTTGTTTATTCCATGTCCAGCGTTTTGGGGGCGCTGGGTGTAGTGGGTTGCGTTACTACTGGCACTGGCTGTACTACCGGCGCAGTTGCCTTACTTTTTAATACCAGCAACCCCACTCCTATTATCGACGCTATAGCTCCCCACATCGCCCAAGAGCTGTAGTCTGGTGAGCTTGTAGCGTCGTCCGATTTTACGTCCATTTTTGCTAATTTTAATTTCATCTGTCTATTGTGTTCGGCTAAAGCTTTACCCTGCTGTATTCGTTTATGATTTTTAGTCTTGGTCACTCTCGTTACCGTCGGTGATGGCGTTGTTTTTATCGGTTTGGGTGTCTCTGTCTCAGTTGGTTGAGCCACTGGCGTTGCTGTCGCTGCTTTCTGATCTTCCATTTATTATATTAGGTTTGTTAAATTTCAAACGTTTTGTTGTGATAATCGTAGCTACTAAGGGTGATATAAAAGTTCCGTACTTGTAACAAACGCCGCACAACATACCAGCCATACTCGCGCTTATAATAGGATCAGAACTCAGGTCGTTGGTGAGTTCTTCAGAATCTATAGTGACGTTATATCCTAAAACTTGTATGGGTGCATACAAATGATCATAATTTGTCGAGTTCTTTACTGTCAAGAGCTTCGATTTGTTTAACGGTATATTCCTTTCCCAAGTACTTTCTAGAGTTTCCGGCTGCTACGACACCGCACAAACAATCTTTATGTTCTGCGTTTTGATCTTGCTCGTTCGTTAAAGCAAGTTTTAGGTCCTCCATCCAATAAGAAACGAATTTAATTTTGTTGTAGCTTTTGCAACTTTGTTACGAAAGCGAAACCTGCAAATACTCGAATATTGCTATCATTTACTAACAGCAAAATGTATTTTGTTGACGTTTGTTGAATAGGTTGCTGATTTTTTGTTGATTAACAAATTGTAACACCTATGTAGCTTGTTGAGTAGGTTGCTACTCGCCTAGGTTATTTTAGTTAAGCAGCTAGGTTATTTTAGTTAAGCAGCTAGGTTATTTTAGTTAAGCAGCTAGGTTATTTTAGTTAAGCAGCTAGGTCATATTTGCTGACGAGCTAGGTCATATTTGCTGACGAGCTAGGTTATTTAGCTACTCCAATAGCTCGTAACTAACTGGAGGTTCGGTGTATACGACCAATTTACTATATTTCACAACGTCGTTTTATATAATCTCGTCCTTCAATGGGTACGACGACATTTTCATCTAACGCTTGATCAAACGA
This sequence comes from Patiria pectinifera, assembly GCA_029964075.1. Lineage (NCBI taxonomy): Eukaryota > Metazoa > Echinodermata > Asteroidea > Valvatida > Asterinidae > Patiria > Patiria pectinifera. The sequence continues at coordinate 7,301,057 of CM057141.1, forward strand.
TGTTTTATCTTTGCAGTAAAATAATGCCAACCAAGCCGTGTTTTCTCTATAATCTTTTAAAAGCTGTTGTACTTTTGAGTCAGTAACCAACAGCTGTGATTTACGTGTCTTCCGCTAAACGCCATTTTGCTTAAAGCGCACGTCTTTTTACGATATTTAATCTCTTGATCCGAAGAGCAATCGTCCAAGATAAACAGCGTAGCAACACCTTCGAATATTTTCCTGTAAAAATCGATCGCTTCGTTGAGCGTCATCTTGTACAATTCCGGATCGCAGAGATATACCACGGGATCTGCTTGAATCCACTTTCTTTCGATGTACGTTTTGTTTCTAAATATGGTAGGGCAAATGATGACTATCGCTTCAAATGTATTTTTATAGTCTGACTCTAACAGATCCAAAATCCATTTGGTTTTACCCGAGTCTGTTTTGCCGACGATTAAAGCGCAATGCGGTTGTGTCATTTTAACTTAACAGAGATTTAAAATTTCCGTCTTCCAAGTTCAATTGAGCATCCATGACCAAAAATACGTACATCGTGAGGTCACCTTGACTTTCGGCTTCTCTGTTAAATTGGATGTTGATGCCTCCTCCGTCTCCGAGTTTCCTACCAGATCCGGGAGCAGAATTGTCGTCGTTACTTCTAAAATCGAGCCACAGACCGTACTTGTTGTTTAGATGTTGTTGTTGTTGTTGTTGTCTCCGAGGTCAAAACCCGTCAAATTTAAGTCTTTAGCTACTCCGCGCCCGCTTTCGGTATCGCAAAGAACTTGATAATTTCGTTCTAGTGTTGATACTGAAACATGCCTTGACTGTAGAGTTGATTGGGTTTACCTTCTACAGTCACCGATGTTTTGGTTAGTTTTGGATTATAAAATCGCTGCGGATTTTTCTCCGTGGGATCTTTAAACAAAAAACAAAATACCCTTGAGACTCCTGATGGGTTGATTGACGCTGACGTTCCAAAGCGTGTCCGATTTGTTGACGGATCTAACTTCTAGCGAGTGGATTTTATCAAACAGATATTGCATTAACCCCTTGTGTTTATTCCTGATGGTGATAGCTAGGTCTCTGTTGGTCACCACTTCGTATTCGAGAGACAAGTCTGAGATAGAATACATCGCCGCCGTATCTGAACTGTTGACTACTTTATCGTGATCGTTAAACTTTATCTCGTACGTCAGAGGTTGTTTTAAACCGCTGGTGTAAAAAGGGTGATGCGAAGTCAGTATGTCAATGTCTAGGGGAATACAATATCTGTTACCATAGGCATCAGCGATAGCTTGACCTTTACCGTTGTTGGCGCCCGAGTTATCATCTTGAGCCCCCGTTCTTAGTTTAGACACGTTTTCTTTTTCTATGCCTGAGTACGTCATGTTTCGAGTTGTCGAGCTGTTGAGCCAATTGTCTTTAAAGTTGTGATACACGTCGGCGTGACGATAACTCACGATTTCGTTACCTTGAAGTCTGACGCTGATTTCGCTGACTAAATTTCTAGTCAAATTGCCAAAAATGGTTCTATTGTTGTCACCTCCACCTTCGAGTTCTAAATTGAAAGCTAGTTTACAAGTGCCGGGTACGATCACGTCGTCTACACCCAATTGAGGAAACTTGACCCTCAGCATTTGCCCCGCCGATATACTACTAGGATTGTGGGTAATGACCACCTCTTTTCTCTCACCCTTGATAGATCTGGGTATTTTTAATAGCCTGCTGGGATTGAGCTTTCTTCCATACACATTCATTTTATTTATACGAGTTTTAAATTTAAAGGTATCTGTAAGCCAAGTAACCCACCAATAGCGTTCCTCCCGCGATAAACACGAGTTCTCTTTCTATTTGTTGGTCGCTAGGCTCGTAAAAATCTTCGAGTTTGGTTTCGCGTTGCAGTCCTACGGGTAGTTCGGTAGACTGTCCACTCACCTCCTTGTAGTAACGCAACGCTCGGTCTACGTTGGAAAATGTTTCTTTAGAGGCATTTTGTTTTCTGATACGTTCGTTTAGAAAATATAGATATTTCGTTCGTGTTTTTGTGTTTAGTAGGAAGGGGCGTAATCATACATGTCGCCACTACATTTTAAGTTAAATGGAATGGAGTTTGGCCGCCACCATGCATTTCAGTTTTTATCAGACTTGTGTTTTCTTAAAAAGAAGTGGTGTTCTGGCTAGGAAAATAGCAAGGAAGAACCGGTTTTGTGCAAGCAAAATTCAGGGAAAAATCTGTTGATATTAAAAACTTGTTGGAAAGTTCCAAGGTCATTCCAAGAAAGTTGCTGCCGTGAATTAGGGTTCAAAACATGGGAGGGGGATGGGATTTGCTATCAGCATCAGCAGGGCCGTTCCTCATTCTTTTCTTTTTATGGGATGTAGAACATTGGAGTAAGAGGGGCTCTGTGAGCTGATGAATCTTTTTTTGAAAACATTGTGTTTGCAACCAGCTAGGGAAGATTTTCGTTTATTTAAGACTTACAATCACTGGTATGGATACCTGTGTAGTTATACGACTAAACTGCCTAGAGCGTATTTGTTAAGGTTTTTTTCCTTTTTTTGGAAATTCAATACGCATATAGGGAGTAAGATCAGTTCCACTGCCGGGTTGCGGTGATGGGTGGGTTATAACTTGTCAACACATACCTCGCCAGCGGGCCCATTAGATTGGTGATAACCGGAGAGCGGGAGTTTCAAAAAAACTCATCCGGTGTTTAGGCGACGCAGGGACTGGTTTGTGTACATGTGGTTTTTGTTTCTAGTTCACTTAATGTTTTGATTTATACCGGTGATAATATGCCGTCCCACCTGTTTTTCTTTTTTGTGTGTCGGGGGAAACAGTGCATATTTTCTGTGCCCTTTTTACGCACTTCATCAGTCACCCTATGTTTAATTCTTTTGTATGTATTTACTTTATTGCTAATGATGGTAAAGAATATTTTACGCGTTAACTTTTTTTGTAATGATCAGACTAAGTGGATTCCTTATTTTTAATTTTTATTTTGAAATCCATGCCTAAATGACCATTATGTTAGTTCTGTTCTTCAAGAAGTTCCAAAAGGATTTGAACGTTCTCCTCATCCAAGTTTTTTTCTTGGTTGGATGGTGGAGATGGGTTAATCCTTGATCGGACCAGGCCATCTTTTATGTTTTTTTGTCGTTTGTATGCCAGGATGGGTTGGGTCGCAAAGAGTGCACTGAGAAAATCATTATCGCTGATCAGATTCCAGTGTTTCAGAAGGGCCTGCTTAAGAGCTGGGTGTTTAATTTGTGGGTGGTAGGGTAAAACAAAGACCAGCGGGATTTCCTGGGTGGTTTTGGCACGCTTTTTAGGGTTCACGCGAGCTTCGCCTTTTTGGGGAAGAAGGGCTAAATCTTCTTGGTTGTATCCGCGTTTTTGTAGTTTGTCTTTGAAGAATTCAACCTTCTCCTCAAATTCTTTTGAGTGTGTGCATATACGGTCATATCTCATTAATTCTCCCTTAATCAAACCGCCAAAAACTGACTCAGGGTGGGCTGAATCTCGAGCAAGATACTGAAAGGTATCAGTTTTTTTGGTTGCTACTCGAGTATCCAATTTCCCTTCTTTTTTGAACCGTTCGCCTTTGTAGATGACGAGGTCGAGGAAGGTGACTTGACTGTTTGAAATCTCTGACGTGAACTTGAGCGTGGGATGAATTTGGTTTAGAGTTTGGACAAGGTCACCGGCTTGGTCTTCGTTACCGTTAAATATTATTAAGACGTCGTCCCTGTATCTCATGTAACTCACAATTTAAGGATTGTGTGGGAGAATAATTTCTTTTTCATATTTGAACAGGGTTATATCGCATATTTCTGGACTGCATTCGCTTCCCATAGCCACGCCAATTTTCTGTCTGAAGAACTTTCCATTGAATTCAAATATGTTTCGATGCATGATAAGTTCCAGGAGACAGCGAGCGTGTTCTCTTGTAGGTTTGGGTATTGCGTACAGACTGTTATCGGCAACTTCAAGTGCATCGCAGACTGATTCAATTGCCTCATCTTGTGGGCAATTCGTATACATGGACACAATATCCAATGTGATCAATAGGCTATCCTGCTTCAATGTCACGTTGTTTAGTTTTTCAAGCACATGCCCGGAATCGTGTGTATATGTGCTTTGTTGTTTGACAATCGGAAGCAGAAAATAGTCTATGTATTTTGAAATTGATTGAGTCGGACCTCCGCAACCACTAATAATAGGCCTCCCCACAAACCGCGTTTCTTTGGGTGCTTCTTTGTGAACTTTCGGTAAAAGGTAGAGGCAAGGAGTTTTGATGTCGTGGTTGTCATGGTTGAGAAACTCAAATGTTTTTTTGGATATTACTCCATCAATGTGAACAAGTACAGTCTAAACAAGTACGATAGAACAATCCACTTATCTACTTGCGAGCATTCTTTTGTCACTCATTTCGTTTAATTCCTCTCATAAAATAAGCAATGCGAGTCTGGACTAGCCCCTTTCCACAGTACAATAATAAATAAAGATGACGGGCTGCTCCTCACTCCATCCATGTATTAAAACATAATGTCAGAAATCTAAATCTACACGCAATGATGGTAATTGAATTAAAGCCAAAACAACTTCTCGTTTCCCTCCCCACCTTATGTCAACCTTCTTATCACCCCCCCCCCCCCCGCGCCCGCCCGGCTGTTTCTTTTGCGCTTGATTTCACACGTCTTGCAGTGACTTTGCACCCCGTCTTGCACATGCGCTGTACCCCTTACCTCGTCCCAGCTCCCACATATAGGTTGCTGGCATGCCACTAAAACCAAAACCACAATTTCCACGCTCTCTTGCAGACCTCATTCAGTCAATACTTATTGAACACAAGTTTACATTGAGTCTGCTTGAGCATGGCGAGGAGACTTAATAAAAGCCAAAAAAATAACAAAACGAATGCAGCCAAGAATAGATCTGTCCAATCTCGCCAAATAAGCAAAAAGCACAAGAAATGGGCGAAGACGATCTCTCTTGAGCTAAAAGCTAAACAAAGTATGCCCTATGTTAAGAATCTCTCGGACTCTCAGCTCTCTAACATTGAACTGATTGCTCTAGGCAGGGGTTTGAATTTTATACCCACCCTAGAAAACCAAAAGGTCCACCATCCTTCGCCATTCCCAATCATTTTTCAGAAAAATGAGATTACGTCTAAAAATGGCAGGGAGAGTGAGACCTCCAAATTCGCATCCTTTCAAATTGCCCTCCACTTGGAATCCCCAACCTACCTTCAACCTTAATCTAGAATCATACATTGAGGGTACTTTGGAGGAATTATCCAAGTTGGAAATAAAAAATGTAAAATCTAACATATCAAAAGCGGAACGCATCGCTCTGACCGGCCTTAAGCAAAGACGAGACATAGTCATTAAACCATTCGATAAAGGCCGCGGTGTATGTGTTTTAAACAGACAAGACTATATACATGAGGGGCTACGACAATTGTCAGGCCCACATTATGAAGAGATTGATAGGGATCTGACTGGGAAACCGCGCAACAGGTCGCTCAAGCCATACGCAAACTTCACATTGATGGAATAATATCCAAAAAAACATTTGAGTTTCTCAACCATGACAACCACGACATCAAAACTCCTTGCCTCTACCTTTTACCGAAAGTTCACAAAGAAGCACCCAAAGAAACGCGGTTTGTGGGGAGGCCTATTATTAGTGGTTGCGGAGGTCCGACTCAATCAATTTCAAAATACATAGACTATTTTCTGCTTCCGATTGTCAAACAACAAAGCACATATACACGCGATTCCGGGCATGTGCTTGAAAAACTAAACAACGTGACATTGAAGCAGGATAGCCTATTGATCACATTGGATATTGTGTCCATGTATACGAATTGCCCACAAGATGAGGCAATTGAATCAGTCTGCGATGCACTTGAAGTTGCCGATAACAGTCTGTACGCAATACCCAAACCTACAAGAGAACACGCTCGCTGTCTCCTGGAACTTATCATGCATCGAAACATATTTGAATTCAATGGAAAGTTCTTCAGACAGAAAATTGGCGTGGCTATGGGAAGCGAATGCAGTCCAGAAATATGCGATATAACCCTGTTCAAATATGAAAAAGAAATTATTCTCCCACACAATCCTTCAATTGTGAGTTACATGAGATACAGGGACGACGTCTTATAATATTTAACGGTAACGAAGACCAAGCCGGTGACCTTGTCCAAACTCTAAACCAAATTCATCCCACGCTCAAGTTCACGTCAGAGATTTCAAACAGTCAAGTCACCTTCCTCGACCTCGTCATCTACAAAGGCGAACGGTTCAAAAAAGAAGGAAATTGGATACTGAGTAGCAACCAAAAAACTGATACCTTTCAGTATCTTGCTCGAGATTCAGCCCACCCTGAGTCAGTTTTGGCGGTTTGATTAAGGGAGAATTAATGAGATATGACCGTATATGCACACACTCAAAAGAATTTGAGGAGAAGGTTGAATTCTTCAAAGACAAACTACAAAAACGCGGATACAACCAAGAAGATTTAGCCCTTCTTCCCCAAAAAGGCGAAGCTCGCGTGAACCCTAAAAAGCGTGCAAAAACCAAAAAGAATATCCCGCTGGTCTTTGTTTTACCCTACCACCCACAAATTAAACACCCAGCTCTTAAGCAGGCCCTTCTGAAACACTGGAATCTGATCAGCGATAATGATTTTCTCAGTGCACTCTTTGCGACCCAACCCATCCTGGCATACAAACGACAAAAAAACATAAAAGATGGCCTGGTCCGATCAAGGATTAACCCATCTCCACCATCCAACCAAGAAAAAAACTTGGATGAGGAGAACGTTCAAATCCTTTTGGAACTTCTTGAAGAACAGAACTAACATAATGGTCATTTAGGCATGGATTTCAAAATAAAAATTAAAAATAAGGAATCCACTTAGTCTGATCATTACAAAAAAAGCTAACGCGTAAAATATTCTTTACCATCATTAGCAATAAAGTAAATACATACAAAAGAATTAAACATAGGGTGACTGATGAAGTGCGTAAAAAGGGCACAGAAAATATGCACTGTTTCCCCCGACACACAAAAAAGAAAAACAGGTGGGACGGCATATTATCACCGGTATAAATCAAAACATTAAGTGAACTAGAAACAAAAACCACATGTACACAAACCAGTCCCTGCGTCGCCTAAACACCGGATGAGTTTTTTTTGAACTCCTGCTCGCCGGTTATCACCAATCTAATGGGCCCGCTGGCGAGGTATGTGTTGACAAGTTATAACCCACCCATCACCGCAACCCGGCAGTGGAACTGATCTTACTCCCTATATGCGTATTGAATTTCCAAAAAAGGGAAAAAAACCTTAACAAATACGCTCTAGGCGGTTTAGTCGTATAACTACACAGGTATCCATACCAGTGATTGTAAGTCTTAAATAAACGAAAATCTTCCCTAGCTGGTTGCAAACACAATGTTTTCAAAAAAAGATTCATCAGCTCACAGAGCCCCTCTTACTCCAATGTTCTACATCCCATAAAAAGAAAAGAATGAGGAACGGCCCTGCTGATGCTGATAGCAAATCCCATCCCCCTCCCATGTTTTGAACCCTAATTCACGGCAGCAACTTTCTTGGAATGACCTTGGAACTTTCCAACAAGTTTTTAATATCAACAGATTTTTCCCTGAATTTTGCTTGCACAAAACCGGTTCTTCCTTGCTATTTTCCTAGCCAGAACACCACTTCTTTTTAAGAAAACACAAGTCTGATAAAAACTGAAATGCATGGTGGCGGCCAAACTCCATTCCATTTAACTTAAAATGTAGTGGCGACATGTATGATTACGCCCCTTCCTACTAAACACAGCTAAACAAAGTATGCCCTATGTTAAGAATCTCTCGGACTCTCAGCTCTCTAACATTGAACTGATTGCTCTAGGCAGGGGTTTGAATTTTATACCCACCCCTAGAAAACCAAAAAGGTCCACCATCCTTCGCCATTCCCAATCATTTTTCAGAAAAATGAGATTACGTCTAAAAATGGCAGGGAGAGTGAGACCTCCAAATTCGCATCCTTTCAAATTGCCCTCCACTTGGAATCCCCAACCTACCTTCAACCTTAATCTAGAATCATACATTGAGGGTACTTTGGAGGAATTATCCAAGTTGGAAATAAAAAATGTAAAATCTAACATATCAAAAGCGGAACGCATCGCTCTGACCGGCCTTAAGCAAAGACGAGACATAGTCATTAAACCATTCGATAAAGGCCGCGGTGTATGTGTTTTAAACAGACAAGACTATATATACATGAGGGGCTACGACAATTGTCAGGCCCACATTATGAAGAGATTGATAGGGATCTGACTGGGGAAACCGCGCAACAGGTCGCTCAAGCCATACGCAGACTTCACATTGATGGAGTAATATCCAAAAAAACATTTGAGTTTCTCAACCATGACAACCACGACATCAAAACTCCTTGCCTCTACCTTTTACCGAAAGTTCACAAAGAAGCACCCAAAGAAACGCGGTTTGTGGGGAGGCCTATTATTAGTGGTTGCGGAGGTCCGACTCAATCAATTTCAAAATACATAGACTATTTTCTGCTTCCGATTGTCAAACAACAAAGCACATATACACGCGATTCCGGGCATGTGCTTGAAAAACTAAACAACGTGACATTGAAGCAGGATAGCCTATTGATCACATTGGATATTGTGTCCATGTATACGAATTGCCCACAAGATGAGGCAATTGAATCAGTCTGCGATGCACTTGAAGTTGCCGATAACAGTCTGTACGCAATACCCAAACCTACAAGAGAACACGCTCGCTGTCTCCTGGAACTTATCATGCATCGAAACATATTTGAATATAATGGAAAGTTCTTCAGACAGAAAATTGGCGTGGCTATGGGAAGCGAATGCAGTCCAGAAATATGCGATATAACCCTGTTCAAATATGAAAAAGAAATTATTCTCCCACACAATCCTTCAATTGTGAGTTACATGAGATACAGGGACGACGTCTTAATAATATTTAACGGTAACGAAGACCAAGCCGGTGACCTTGTCCAAACTCTAAACCAAATTCATCCCACGCTCAAGTTCACGTCAGAGATTTCAAACAGTCAAGTCACCTTCCTCGACCTCGTCATCTACAAAGGCGAACGGTTCAAAAAAGAAGGGAAATTGGATACTCGAGTAGCAACCAAAAAAACTGATACCTTTCAGTATCTTGCTCGAGATTCAGCCCACCCTGAGTCAGTTTTTGGCGGTTTGATTAAGGGAGAATTAATGAGATATGACCGTATATGCACACACTCAAAAGAATTTGAGGAGAAGGTTGAATTCTTCAAAGACAAACTACAAAAACGCGGATACAACCAAGAAGATTTAGCCCTTCTTCCCCAAAAGGCGAAGCTCGCGTGAACCCTAAAAGCGTGCAAAAACCAAAAAGAATATCCCGCTGGTCTTTGTTTTACCCTACCACCCACAAATTAAACACCCAGCTCTTAAGCAGGCCCTTCTGAAACACTGGAATCTGATCAGCGATAATGATTTTCTCAGTGCACTCTTTGCGACCCAACCCATCCTGGCATACAAACGACAAAAACATAAAAGATGGCCTGGTCCGATCAAGATTAACCCATCTCCACCATCCAACCAAGAAAAAAACTTGGATGAGGAGAACGTTCAAATCCTTTTGGAACTTCTTGAAGAACAGAACTAACATAATGGTCATTTAGGCATGGATTTCAAAATAAAAATTAAAAATAAGGAATCCACTTAGTCTGATCATTACAAAAAAAGCTAACGCGTAAAATATTCTTTACCATCATTAGCAATAAAATAAATACATACAAAAGAATTAAACATAGGGTGACTGATGAAGTGCGTAAAGGGCACAGAAAATATGCACTGTTTCCCCCGACACACAAAAAAGAAAAACAGGTGGGACGGCATATTATCACCGGTATAAATCAAAACATTAAGTGAACTAGAAACAAAAACCACATGTACACAAACCAGTCCCTGCGTCGCCTAAACACCGGATGAGTTTTTTTGAAACTCCCGCTCTCCGGTTATCACCAATCTAATGGGCCCGCTGGCGAGGTATGTGTTGACAAGTTATAACCCACCCATCACCGCAACCCGGCAGTGGAACTGATCTTACTCCCTATATGCGTATTGAATTTCCAAAAAAGGGAAAAAAACCTTAACAAATACGCTCTAGGCGGTTTAGTCGTATAACTACACAGGTATCCATACCAGTGATTGTAAGTCTTAAATAAACGAAAATCTTCCCTAGCTGGTTGCAAACACAATGTTTTCAAAAAAAGATTCATCAGCTCACAGAGCCCCTCTTACTCCAATGTTCTACATCCCATAAAAAGAAAAGAATGAGGAACGGCCCTGCTGATGCTGATAGCAAATCCCATCCCCCTCCCATGTTTTGAACCCTAATTCACGGCAGCAACTTTCTTGGAATGACCTTGGAACTTTCCAACAAGTTTTTAATATCAACAGATTTTTCCCTGAATTTTGCTTGCACAAAACCGGTTCTTCCTTGCTATTTTCCTAGCCAGAACACCACTTCTTTTTAAGAAAACACAAGTCTGATAAAAACTGAAATGCATGGTGGCGGCCAAACTCCATTCCATTTAACTTAAAATGTAGTGGCGACATGTATGATTACGCCCCTTCCTACTAAACACAAAAACCCAGGCCTATATACAAGTACTTCGCGAGAGTTTGAAACACCAAACGACTTTCACCAAATGGATGTGCTATACCTACCCTGGGATAAAGTAAAACGCAAGACTTATAAATACGCTTTGACGGTTGTCGACGTTGCGAGTCGATACCACGAAGCAGAACCTTTGGTTTCTAAAACGGCGGATTCCACGCGGGATGCTATCGTCAAGATTGACTCGAGATCTCCTTTGAGTTACCCCAAAACGTTGAGAGTAGACGCTGGTACCGAATTTAAAGGCGCATTTAAAAAATGGATGACCTCAAAAAACGTCGAGATTATCGTCGGCTAACCTGGAAACCACCGATCGCAGGGTATCGTAGAAAGATTTAATAGAACGCTAGCCGAGAGACTGTTTGGTCATCAGTACGCTCAAGAAATGTTAAATACCGAGAGTAGAAACACGCAATGGGTCGAGCGATTACCCAGCGTGATCAAGGCTATAAATGACGAAACGACAAGATTATTAGCTAAAGCGCCGTCACAGGCGGTTAAACAGAACAGGTCCGACAATCGCCGGCTAACCCCGTTAAAACAAAAGAGCAACAATTACCGCAAGACGTTATGGTTAGATATTTATATTACCCGGGCGAGCAAGAGGGGGGTACTTCGAGAAGAGCCACGGGTCCCATTTGGAGCGTAAAGATTTATAACATTGAAAAAAGAACGAGTCAATTTAAAATGGTTAACAGAAAAAAAGTGACGACGGGCCCCACGCTGTATTACCTGCAAGACGGCCCAAAAAGGAGTTTTGTGAGACAAGAGTTTCAAGTCGTACCCGAGGACACGCAATTACCGCCGTAGTGACCAAAAGCTAGCGTGTTTATACCGTCCGGTAAAATGTACGTCTTTGTGTCCAACGGACTTAACGATAGTTTATTTTGAGACACGGTGTAAAGGATGTGATTTTCCGATCTAATGTGAGTCATGGTTTCGTAATGAGATTTCTTGTCGTAATAGTGTCGGTGTTTTAATTTCTTAGAGGTGACCGATTTTGTAACACCCTTGGCTTTTTTTCAGGTTGATGTCAGCGGTTAAAATGGAGTACATTTTAGGCCTTATGCAAACGACTTCTTGAATTATTTTACCTCCAAACTCGTCTTTAAATTTACCGATCACTTTCTTATTGGTTGGGTCGTACAAAGGATGATCCGTCGGATAGCTCGAAAGGTCGTATTGTTGCCCGTTTTGCTGCATATCTTTGTATACGTCGTCAGTGTGCACTACGAGTACCAAACTGTCTGTATCTGTGTACATCAACCTGATTTTCTCTTTGTACTTGTCTTTCAAATGGTTGTAATAAAAATCGTACATCAATGTCTTAAATAGATCCAAGATACTCACTCCGCAATAGATCGGTTTGTTTAACACGGTTTTAGTCTTGTACTTTTCGACAAATGACAATTTGCATTCTGAAAATGTCGTCGTTTTGTAGCTAGGTTTCTGTATAATTTTTTTCGTATTTATCTCGATCGTCATCGTTACTGTCTCTGAGTAGGTAACCATCAATCCTGTTTCTGACGTTTTCCATCGTCTTACCAAACACGCTGTTATCCATCAGTTTAAAAAAGTCTTTCTTAAAATCAGAGGTCGCTTTTGTTCTAAGTTGCGTGTTTTTGTCTATGTAAGATGCCATCCAAGGCGCTTGTTTAAATTGCAGCACTCGATGCACCTTTTAAGTTTCAAGCCGAGTTTGAGATACAACTGTAACGTGACGTAGTGCAAAACATATTTTTGTTTAGGATTAAGGGTACACGTTAATTTTTGCACGTTGCTACTAGGTTCGGTATCCAATGACTCGTTTTGATAATCAGACATCCATTCTTTGGGTATGGCGATATTTTCTGGCGCTAGGGGGTAATCGTTGTGCAGGTCGTGGAGATTGTCTGGGTAATCGAGGTCTACTTCAAAGCAGTAACCGGCGTTTGACGTTTTCCTGAGAGATAATATCTTGGACTCGGTAAACGTTTTTGTAGACGCCCATTTAAAGTCTTTGTACGGCAGGTATTGACTTATGGCCCAGCCGTAAAGATTGTTTGCATCGAGGTAGGTGATGTAACTCGACGGCTCGTTTGGATTATGGTCGGGTAGGTATTTGTTGTTGGCTTTGTGGTATCTCATACCACCCACGCTCGAGATACCACCTCTTTTTGCCTTTTCAAAAAATAAATGTTTGTCTGCGTCTTGCAATAGTTCGAGTTTAACTTCCGAGTGTTTTAACAAGGCATCCCATGATAACCTGGGTGCAGTGTAGTAAGTAGCCGGATCTAACGCGTAGTTTGTAATACACGTTTGCCTAAAGTTTTCAAATACGCAAGCCAGTAATAACGTATCGGTAGTGACGTACAAATCGTGATATTCCCCCATGTTTTTAACTTTAAACCCGTTCCACGTCAGTTTAGCTCTGTCGTAGTCCTCTCGCGATATATTTTCGTCTTTTAGGCTGCTGTAAAATTGTTCGATGGGGGGTAGGCTGGTCTCTTGAAATCTGTCAAAGGAGTCCATGTATTCATATGGATAAACTCCTTTTTGTAACAACGAGTCGATGTTTTGATGATTAAAATGTTCTCTGAGTAGTTAAAACGACTCTCTTGGACAAGCTTTAGATAATCTATCCAACGAAGACGCCATAAAATTAAACGAGTCTATAAATCGCATATTTCCGATCGAAAACGAAATATACTTTTCCGAATTTCTAGCGATAAATTGTATTTCCTTTTCGTCATCGTACTCTGAAATACTCTGCATGATCAAGTGAGCGGCACCTCTATATCTACCCGTGACGTGGCAGTGATCTCTCACCTTTCTAACTTTGTTGATTTTCTTTTTGCATTCGAGGCATTTAGACTCTGTAAATCCATTTTTGTTTTCGTATTGATGTTCTTTTATTTGTTTTTCTGTTTTTGTTTTTTTTGGGTTTCTGGCACTGACAGTTGCTCGAGTAATTGGGATAAATTGGTTTCTTGCAAATCCAACACGTGTTTTATCATGATGTTCTTTAGCTCGCTCGTTAAATTTCATGGGTTGGTTTTTTTAAAATATGCAATTTATGTCGCTTTGTATTTTTAACATTTTATTTACAAACTTTGATGCAGCATCTTTACCTCTATAAGTCTCTTGATACGCATTGGTGCCGTCGCATCTAACTACTACCAACGAGTAACCGCTTGCTTTGTGAATGTTTGTCTTTTGCGTGTTTTCCTTTTTATTGTCCGAGTTTTTTTCTAATATCGATTCAAAGTCGGCATAAACTACAAACGGAGCTTTTTGTTTAAACCTGTAGCTTTTAAATTCTAATATTGGCACATCGTTTTCGTCGACTATCCACTCGCTATTTACATATTTTCGCTTAGCGGTAGGAAATACAATCTTTGACGGATGTGTATCTATACCATTACAATCGGTCATGTGTCTATCTAATTTTACTTGCGTTCTATAATGACTCAGGCACCTTCGACAAAAATATTTCTTACTTTTATCTTTTGTAACGTTGTGAATCAATCTCGATAAATTATTTATCCAGCAGTAGTGATGCTTGTCGCCCTCAGAAAACAAAAACAGATCGATAGGTCGTGACTCTGCTTTGTAGTTTTTAGACACGTATAACGGATATATTTCCCCCTCATAACTGTATACGTTTATCGTTAAATTATTTTGTCTTTCTATCTTTGGTATCTGGTCGATCGGTGTTGGAAAGTCTACGCCTTTAAATTTGAGTCCGTCGTCTTTGGTGTATACAGCAGGTTCTTCTTTATGAATTTTATATTTAGGATCTTTTTTTTATGTTATTTTTTACTTTATCCGTATACAAGCCAAGAGCAGCTCTCAAACACCATCTCAAACACTCGTCGTCTTTGTTTCTAATGTTTATCATCGCCATTTTCTGTTTGATACATTTTGGTAGGTCAATATAAGAACTACCCCTCACGGGGTTAAACCTGTTGATGTTGATATACAACGCCATTATCTTTTTTTAAAATCCAACCCGATCCTTGATTCGTATACCTTTCATCCTTTTTAAATAGCTGGTCGATGTCTTCTTTTAAAACCTGTTCTATTTGACTTTGATTTAAAACGACTCTCTGATCGCTAAAATGTGTAGCTTCGATCGTTTCGATCGTACCATCCGGTTTGGTTTTTTCGTATTTTATTTTTGATTGCGAGCTCTACTTTTAAACCTCTTAGCTCTCTCAATTCTGACTTGATTTTATTTACAATTTGATCTTTATGCGTATCAAAAAATCTGACTAAATCGTCGTTAAAAAGTCTAAGAATCAGTTCCCAGTTTCTAAAGTTGTTTCTAAATCTCCTCGTCACTCTAAACTCAGCCTCTTGAAAGTCCTCGGGTTGCCTAGAGTTTTGAATCGCCGAGAGTAAATCTTTTTTCAAAAATCGACCTTTATAACTCGACGGGTTATATTCTAGATCGTAATTGTCTACAATCTGTTTGAGCTCATGTAGCGTCTTTTCCCTCAAGTTTTTAAATTGAGCTTCGTAGTTTTTTATCCCGTTGATGTAGACTTTACGCGTAATAGCAACATTTTGATTGTACGGTATATTATATCGCTGGACGTAATCGCGCAGCGTGGCTTTATTCCATCTAGAGAATCCCTTAACGATTGGTCTAATCGTATTCATCATTTATATATATCAATATAATTTTTTTAAATTTTTTTAAGAGGTCAGACTTTTGGATTTATAAGCAATCAGACTCACCGGCTGGTGAGAGAGAGATCTTCAATACGAGAGATATTGGGCCCGGTTTTGGCCTGGGGCTGAGACTGAGATATTGGGAGGGGGATCTATTTTGGGGAGGGGGATCATTGGGAGGGGAGGGGAGGGGAGGGGAGGGGATCACTGGGAGGGGTAAAGTCTGGTATCCGGCCTTCTCCCCTACTAGGTTGTTTGAAAGCAACAATTTCATGCATGACTATGAACTTGAATACCACTCTCAGCGAACCGTATACCAACGCATCAACTTACCTCTAAATCCGCAGTGAACGTATTGAAGGCAGCACAGCTGAGTTACCAAGAGCAAAAGACACATATCTCCCACAGAACCCAATATCCAGTGAAGACGATTTCCTTCCATTTAGAATTTTTGTATCCCTTTCATCATTCCTCAGTGGGTGAAAACTTGAAATGGAGGAACGCCTGTATAGCCCATCAGCAAATGGATCCTTTTCCCTAATGGAGATTGATCGATGTTATATGGCGTGGTCACTTTCGCGTTCAATGCACTATGAACAATTGCCTTTATAGCAACGAACTCCATTTTTTGAGGCATTTACCGAGAGACCGAACCTCCCAATTACCCAAGCTATCAAACTAACGACGCAGCTTGCTGGCCAAATGTTTCTCACAACTTTATTTCGAAAACACAGCACTTTGAAGATTGACCTAATACCGTCACATGTCATTCTATCAGGCGCGGATCCAATGATAATAATATAAGATCCGCCTGTACACAGAAAGTTTGTCAGAGTTGGGTTATTTCTGCACTATAGTGTAGACAACCCCCCCCTGCAAAATTTCTTGGATCCGCCCCTGTCTATTGATTCTGAACCCATACACAGAGTCTACATTCATAATTTACATTAACCGTTCTTAGTTGCTTTTAACAGCTTAATACGTGTTGAATTATTCCAATGTAGGAATAAGGGTTCAAGGCGTGGATCCTTCACACTTTATACCCCTTGTATGTGACGTCACAGCTGAGGACAGGTTTTTGTTCCTCTGGTATTACGCATGATAGTCAAGTGGCTTAGAGCCAATTTTTGACAAGATCGTGACCGACTGCTCCAAAGCACCAAACTTGGCAGATAGATTCTTACACATTCTTTTTTTTAACTATATATTTTTTGGTATTCCACCTACCTCCTTGCTTAAATTACATTTTCTAACACATCTAAGTGACCGCATAATTATGAGGGCACATGAAAGTTCCAATATGGCTACCATTATACCCTCACGTTGAGCGCATTCAACCTTTCCCCCAGATATCAACAAAGCGTCTTGACAAACCTCAGTATGGATGAGCGCCAAATTCACAAAGTTGGAACAATACCCTATATATAACACAACTATGGAAACATCATGTGAACAATTACAACATCATGATATTTAGCGCCCTCTATATTAAAAGCGCCCTCTTTTTAACAGTTTTAAGAATAATACAATACCCAATTATCCATACATATTATTTAGACTGTATAGTCCATTAGCTTTTCAACAACGAACAAATCTTTCCAATCATTTATTGAGTTATATATGGCCAATTGATAACGAATACCGCTTTGTTTTTTTGTCCACGGCAACTAATATTTTGACTGCCGTAATTGGAACACGGCTGAAACTTGACTTTTGTGAAAAAATGCGAGCAATTAGAGGGCAGAGACGGAGCAGCAAAGTAAATAAGAAGTTAACCAAACAGTTTTGAGTTGACCATAACTCAATAAATATTTACCCAAAAGGAAATATGTTTCGTTATTGAAAAGCTAATGAACTATACTCTCCAAATATGTATCGATATTTGCGATGTATTTTTCTTTAAAGCTGTGTAAAATGAAGGAACATCGGGTTCGTGTTTTTTTTTTAGACATCCTGTACAATTTCGTCTGAAATTATTACATTTTTACATCTTTCTGATAATCCATCGAAAATCCAATCAGTTGAGTACGGTATAAACGGCGAATTCATCGTTGGGTGTCATCACTATGTCCGTTGAGTTGAGATTGTAGAGTCGACACTGCTTGAGACTCTTGCCGAAATCGAAGGAAAAACAGTCGGTCTCCTTCGTGCAGAAATCAGCGCATGTCGTCAAGGATCTGGCGGTCTTGGTCGACAGTGGGTTAGGGTTGTCGATCAGACCCTTCTTGTGCAGCCTCTCAAATTTGGTCGACTTAATGTGAGCTAAAATTGAAATTAAGAAAGATAAAAAGTCGGGGTGCTCGATGCAAAAACTGTGTTTAGCAATTAAACACTTTTCTAAACACTTTCTTGCTATCAGTTTGTAAACATGTTTACATACCAAACATGTTCAGAGCGAGGAGGGATAGTGTTTAGGAATTGAACATTGATGTTAAGGAATTGAACACAATAATGTTTAGCTCCTAAACATGTTTACTAAGTGATAGCAAAATTGTGTTTAATTGTCAAACACAGTTTTTCGAGTGTATGTACATGCAAACATTTTATTCAAAAGCGCGATAAATCCATCCTAAAAACAATGAAATATTTTTTGAAATTTTACAGAGTAAAAACAGTGCGACAGCTGGTTCTTAACTTCATTTATTTTTGCTTTATAAATCTATTAAATTGTAAAATGTATTTAATTGAATTCTTTTAAAACCACATAAAACCAGTCGATACAGTCTTTGAGCATCCAGGCAGCAGGCCTCGGAAAGAATTCTAAAAAGGTTCAACAATATGGCGCTTCATAGGCGTAGCCGGGGGTAAGGGGTATTTCCCCCCATATTTTGTAAAGACTGCCTTTTTCCATTCAAATGCCCTTTTTTCAACGGGCTTTTCCCCCAATAATTTTTCGAAGTGCCCTTATTCTGAACAAGACAGTGCCCTTTTAAAAACAAGAAGTGGTGCCCTTTTTTGTGGCGCATCTGCCGTTTTGGGTGCCTTTTTCAGAATGTTGCACATGTATCGCCCTGAAAAGCACCAGATATAGGGCCTTTGTGTGCATAATTGTTGGTTTTGAACAGCGCCCCCATCGACAGATGGTACAAGGCCCCCCCCCCACCCCCACTGCACCTTGTACAAGACATAATAATGAGGTGATGCGCACAATATTACAACTATTAAAAAATAAAAATAAAACAACATGTGGAACAAATTAAGTGCAAATTTAGGCACATAATCGCTAAAACTGGGATAAATTAGGGGAACATCGCTATCGGCTTCCCCAAAATTAGTAAGGGTGGGGGAAGGACATGTGCCCCACCCCCATCATTCCTGGGGTTGCCGCCCATGACGACAACGGTTAGAAAACTCTCTTACGGTCACATGCTCTGATGTTCGTGTGCTCCTCCACGGTCAACTCGGCAATCTGCAGGACCGGCGTTGTCACCCCAGGGCTCGACGGATCGATGTCCAGGCTGACGTACCGAGCCATGCGGGGCGTGTCGCACGGGAACTCGGTCACCGTTCCTTGCGAGGACTGGGCCGCGGTGGCCGGCGAGCCGCACGGTCGATTCTCGGCGTAGTTGGCGCTCAGTCCTGCTCGCACCACGGTGCCGAGGAAGCGATTTTGATCTGGGTTGAAACGGGGAAAGATGAGTGCGATTTTAGACCCTGCGTGGATGATCAGCGGAGGAGTGACTGTACAAGTGTACGGTGTATGACAGGTGGTTCCGAATTAAGCCGGGGGGGGGGGCATCTGGGGTGGCATTTTTCAAGGCACTGTTATTTCGGTTGTGTACTATATGAACCTAGCAACCAGTTGTGTAAAAAATGAACAAGTTGTGTAATATTTTACACAAGTTGTGTAAACAACAGTTTACACAACGGGTTGCTTGTAGGTTCATATAGTACACAACCGTTTGATTTTTACACAACCGAAATAACAGTGGGGGCACTGAAGGCAAACGATATATATAATATATAATTATATTGTTGTTCAATTCCCGACGGGGAGGGGCGGGGGGGGGGGATTGACACGTGCTTCCCCCTTTCCCGTGCTGCGAAGCGCCTAAGAGGGGTGGATTCAGTACTAAATCCCTGCGTTCCATCTTACGGGTCATTAAGGGGGTCTAATATTTCAGAATCAAAAGTTCATGTTGTTCATTCCCGGATTTCTGAGCCGGGGGAGAGGCCATGTCCATGCCATCCAACCCCAAAAGCCTGGCAACAACTATAAATCGCTTATTTCAGAATATTCAATAGACGAAATCGCGATGCTTGACATCCCTTCATCAGCCTGAACGATATTCGAATGAGCTTGTTATTATTCCTACCACAGCAATCCAATCGGATCTGGACCGTGATTTGTCCCAAGCAGTGTTCATTTTGGAGGTCGATTTTCCACCATGGATGCGGGTCACCACCACCTGGAAAAGAAAAAAAAGAGAAGTCACAGTATAATTTTTTATTGATTTCCCTTCTGTTGTATAGTGAATTACTAATTAAACCTAGGCCTATATCCTTTTATCTATAGGGTGTCGGGTGTATGGGTGTATAAAGTGGCTTCTTTCATTTCTCATTAAATTTGATAGGTTTTGTCATTCAATTAGATTTCCGATATGAGATTTGGGTAAACATGTCCGCTTGCGTCAGAACTGAGCATAAGCTTTTGTACATTTTGTCTCCCCTTTCAATACGATAATTATTGAATACATTTTGGTTGTTGGAAGTTCGAAAAGCATCTCGAAATCCACATGTTTGGGTGGGGGAGGATTATATACCCCCATCTCCGGGTTTTACGGTCCTGGTATGGACGGATTGTATTCGTTCATTTGCGTTTAGATATCAACGGTACTTTCTTTCATGTTATCATTTAATTTCTTTGCATTATGCCAAGCGTAGTGAAAACTGATCCCAGTTCAGTTGGTCTCGGCCGCGGGCAATTGCTAGGCAGTCACCCGAGTCAAAGGGGCGCAAGGTTAATATGTGTGATTCACGGTCAGTCAGTCATTATAAAGCGAGATAAGTGCAAAGAGGACGGTATGGTCCTCTTGGACCAGCAAAGCCAAGCTAGGCCTTTTTCAAGACTGGTCATAAAGTGGCGTCTATTCTTCATACACAGAGTTCTATCAACCATTAGTTCAGTAAATTTCAGGCATCGGGTAATGCCTCGACTACAGCATTATACAGGGTGTTTCAAAAAAAGGAAACCGAGCTTATTTTGTTGATTTCTCGGGTATGACTAATTATGTAGGAAAATGGCAACCACCATCTGTTACATAACCATGTCTTCTTTTTCTTGACACCACGAACTCCATTTCGTTGCTTTGCATTATGCCCAAAATTAAAGGTAACAGACTATGCAAGCGTAGTGAAAGCTTATCCTAGTGTGACGGTTGCGATGCGAACCCCCCTCTTTTTATTTTTACATTACGTAATCGTTTTCTGTTATTTAAATTGGCGCGCTTTCCACATTTCGTCATTCTGTTTTCGGTCGAAGACCAAGTAACACGTTGTCTTCGTTCCTCAACAGGTAATGATCTTTTCACATTTTACCTCTATCTTTCTCATAATTATAACTTATATTAATTCACAGTTAACAGGTACTATCCTTGAGTAGATTTAGTTTGCTCTTAGGTCATTTTAGTTGATTTTGGAAGCATATTCGACTATTTCAGGATATTGATTGATTTGTGATTTTTCATGTATTCAAGAATTCATTTAATTATCTTATCGTAAGAGTGATAGATATTTCGATATTGTAGAAGAAATTCAGCAGTTCATTTCTTCATTATTATATAAGATTGGATTAATTATCTTGTATTTATTGGGTTTTCACAGTAAAATTCAATATGGCGGACGCTGCCCGAATTTAGGCGCAAACCGCGGGATCTTGTTTAAATATTGATGAATCCTTTTTGGTATTTTGTATCTAGATTATTTCATAAGTATTTTGTACAGTCATTCTTTTGTATTTTGTATATTTGATTCTGTTTTCGGTCGAAGACCAAGTAACACGTTGTCTTCGTTCCTCAACAGAATTAAACCAGCACAAACTGAGAATCAGCCGTTCAGCCCGTATTATTTAGAAGGGTCACATTTGGTGGAAGATCGGGGTACGGGCTTACCAACGGCAGGCAACGATCACCCGACAATCCTGTACCTTGGTCTCGGCCGCGGCCAAGCTGGCAGTCATCCGAGTCAAAGGAGCCAAGGTTAATGCAAGTGTAATTCACAAGACAAATGACAATCAGTCACGGTCAGTCGGGTATTAAATGTCTCGACTACAGCATTATAGCAGATCACTCTCCGGTGACGAGCTTACCCGTGTGCGAAAACGAAGATGCGATGCCGTCGATCGCCTTGAACGAAGGGAACAAACTGCTGGTTGTACTACTCTGTGATGTTGGCTTTCCACTCAAAGAAATGGCTGCAAAAATATGAATAATAAATAAATAAACAACGATAAGAAAACAAAAGTCCCCCCCCCCCCAAAAAAAATGAGGACACTTTCACAAAGAATACTGCCCTGGGTTAAACGTAACTTGGGAAATGGAAGATTGTAGTAGCCTATGGATATAGGGAGATGAACAACGGCTTAAAAGAGAGACAAAGAAATCCACTGTCTTTTACTTTAATACGGAAAAAACTATTATAACCCTCCTTTTTTGTTACATGGAATTACAAGGAAAAGCCTCAACGTTTCACATGGTGCCGCATATATTCAGAGCACGATTCCTACGTCGTCTGCGCGATTATTACACAAAAACGCAAATTTTCAAGGTAGAAATATTTTGTCACCGTTTTCACGAAGAGGCGAATTTAGTTAGAATTTAAAGTTGGTCCTTTTTTCATTTGACAATTTGAAACTTAAAGATGCAATATGCAAGATTTAGGTATCAAAGGAAAGAAGAGATTCTAATCTTCCTAAATATAGAAAACCTTAAGAAAAATAGGTGATTAGTTTTGCAGAATTAAGAGAAGTGGCTGTTCGTGAAAACGAAAAAAAAAAAGACCAATTAGCAAATTCGCCCCTTCGTGAAAACGCTAGAGTGAGTACGCGCAGATTTCGCCCTACTGCGGGCTGAGCATTGATCTCCATATAAATGCACAAATTTTGCCCTAACGCGAGATCAATGGGGCTGAGTCAATCCATTTTTTGTGCAGTACGCGCAGATTCTGCCCCACTGCGCGTGCGCCTTGAAATTCGCCCCTTCGTGAAAACGCGTTATTGTATTACAATGTATTAATTTAGTAAAAATGTATTAATACCACAGAATGCGGAAATTTGCCCCTTCGTGAAAACGCAAAACGGCACTTGTGGCAAATTCGCCCATTCGTTAATTAGGTTACTTATGATTTTAATTATATTTTTTAAAAGTATATAGCCTCACAACGTCGTAGATATTGATATATTTATTCATTTTCACCAAAAACCAAATTTCGAAAAACAGACGATTTTCATGAAACTCGCCCCTTCGTGAAAACGGGGACGATATTGTGTATGTTTATGTTATACCTTTATGGCCTTTCACACAGGATACGGTCCTCCGCATTTTGACACCGGTTTAGAAATTTGGCATATGGATAACCTGAACACGCTTGAGAACTCAAAATTGAAGGTGTTCTTTCGTCCAACGTTTGCCAAAAATGACTATGTTTCGTATTGTTTCCTTGTCATATTGCGATGGTCTGGGTCGAAGAAAATCCACACAATGTCTCACATTTATTGAGAAAATATTGAAAACCTTCGTGAGTAATAATGTTGGTTGTTGCATAGCCTATTGCCAGCAGTGCAGATAAAGCCTTGGAAGTTAAGGTCGAACTGCCAGCAGTAAGTTCTGGCGCTGCGTTAAATGCATTTCAATGATTGATCAGGTTCTACGCCTGTTTCAAACTCGCACACATTATTAGTGATCCACTGTTCCTCAACCTCGTCCCCAGGGTGTCGAACAGTACGCGCCCACCACTACCTGCTTTCTCACAGTGGTATTGGATCATTTGCATGTGCAAGATTTTTGAACACGTATGCAAATGAGGAATAGTCTTGTGTCTGCATGTGCGTTACATTAGCGGGTTTATTTTGTATGCGGTGTCTGGGGTAAAACAGCATCAATTCGTCGCGCCGAGAGTTATGAAAACACGATTTTTTTGGAAGTTAAATGTTACAATCTGGCCCGCTAATATGCAGTATCACATTTCATATTAATTTGAGCAAACTGGAAAGGAAAAGAGTATTTTTGAGAAGGCGTGGACGTGAAAATTACAATGATCGTGAAAACACGTAATGCACGTTAGAAATAACAACACCAACTATATGATATAAATCCATTACTAGCAAATTGCGGTATCGAATCAGGGTACAGGAAGAAAGTTTCCTATCCAGGGCTTATTATTGGAAACGAGGTTGGAAATAAAGTAAGCACTAGGGACGAGGTTGACTGTTCCTAGCCTTTTGAAAGCAACGCATTTGAAAAGAAACACGTTTGAATGCCTCATAAAAAGAGCATAAAATGCTGCAACCGGAAACTCGTTCGATCTTTAATTACAAGGAAGAAAGTGTCCCTAGTTAAGTGTTCAATGTTTATTGTTTAATCAGTGGCGTAGCCGGGGGGGAGGGCACTGTTATTTCGGTTGTGTAAAATTCAAACGGTTGTGTACTATATGAACCTAGCAACCTGTTGTGTTGTTTCCACAACTTGTGTAAATCATTACACAACTTCTTTATTTTTTTACACAACTGGTTGCTAGGTTCATATAGTACACAACCGAAATAACAGGATCTGTTTTTAAGGAATGAAACAGCAGAGGAGAGAATTTTTTATCGATTCCAATCCCCTTAATCCTCTTGACCCAACGGCTTTATGAAAAAGTGAATGAATTGTTGACAAAAATGGCGCCCTCTAGCGTCAAAAGAGGTCAACACCCCCCCCCCCCCTTTTTGAATTTGCAGTTTCTGCCGGTATGCTGATACTCCCATGGCCCATCACACTGACAAAATCTTGTCTGTGCGCCACTGTCTTTAATACCGGCAAACTTTTGCGGAATGCTTGTCCCCCTATAAACTATAAACGCAAAAATATCATGCATAACTATATATATGAACGTACGAACTTAAATACTACTATTTCAGCGAACCGTATACAATCCCGGGACATACCGTTTCGTTTTACCGTTTTGGATTTCCTCAAAAACAAAAACAGTAAACGAACCAATGACCGTTTTGTCGTTTTACAGTTTTGTAAAACGGCAAACGGTATTACGATAAATACAGTTATTCCGTTTTATCAGATTCATAAATTTCATTACAGCATAACGATCAGTGATTTTTGTTTTACAGTTTTACACAAATAACTTTAAAAAACAGGAAAACGGTCAGTATTCAATACAGACTGTTTTTTATTTCACTTCATTGTCATAGTTAACAGTCCGTTGTGCATTTTGTGGCGGTACTTATGGTGGGCAAGGGGATGGAGGGGGACCATGACGGCCACGAAGAAGTGTTACCATAATTCGTGCGTGTCTGATTCCTGGCGTGACCCTGACCCCCATCTACTGCGATTCAGTTGGTGGGGCTTGAAGAGTTGGAAACAAAAAAAATCAAGGGGGGGGGGCATTTCACGATGGATACAGGATGGTCCATGGTAAGATGTATGAAGAAGTTGCAGATGTGTTGGAGCATGGAGCAATTATTGCTCCATGGTTGGAGGAAATTGAAGTCCAGCGCGGCTCTTCAATAGCTAATATTTTCAAATTCTGTTGCGAGAACAAGAACGACATAAATGTAAGGAGGGCAATTTCACAGGCAGTGACCGTCCCAAGGACGCATTACGGTCACATTAACATTCCAAGGTGCATTGCTATAATTGCCAACTTAAACCTGAATTAAAAAAAAAAGGTCGATAAGACTATTGACCGTTTTGACATTGACATGTTTTTGTAAGGCAACACTCTAAAAATAAAGCAACTAACCGTTTATCGCTGTTTAAAATTTACAAAAATAATAAAAATATAATTGTTTTGTTGTGACTTAAAACCGTTTGACCGTTTTACAAAACTGTAAAACGACAAAAACGGTCAATGGTTCGTTTACCGTTTTTGTTTTTGAGGAAATCCAAAACGGTAAAACGAAATAACGGTATGTCCCGGGATTGTATACCAACCATAGACATTTATTATATGTCTATGATACCAACGCATCAACTTACCTCTAAATCCACAATGAACGTATTGAAAGCAGCACAGCTGGGTTGCCAAGAACAGAAGACACATATCTCCCATAGAACCCAATCTCCAGTGAAGACGATTTACTTCCTTCAGCATTTTGAATTTGTATTCCTTTCATCTATTCCTCAGTGGGTGCAATCTTGAAATGGAGGAACGCCTGTTCAGCTCATCGGCAGATTGCTCCAAATTACTCTAATGGAGATTGATCAATTTTATATGGCGTCGGCACTTTAGCATTATTAATTATTAACATGCAGTTGCCTGAACAACGAGCTTCATTTAAAGAGATATACACTCAACCAAAAAAGAAAGTCCCCCCTCTTCCAACACTGGTCTAACTAAAAAACTACTGGGCATATCTTGCTCAAATTACGACTGATCAGTACAGAATTTCCTTAGCAATCCAGCCATACTCTTTATATGGCCCAAAACGGTAATAATATGTACGAATTTATGCAATTTATGATAAATGATTCCGAAAACAGTTGCACTTTCGTATACATGCATGCTGCGATTCACACTCACCTTGCAAGTCTACAAAAGTGCAACTGTTTTGTAGACATTATCACTGTTGTCGGCCAAACAAACAAAATGGCTGGATTGCTAAGGAATTTCTGCACTGATAAGTCGTAATTTGAGCAAGATGTGCCCAGTAGTTTTCGAGTTACACAAAGAGTATTAAGGGGGGACTTTCTTTTTTGATTGAGTGTATTTACCGAACCTCCAAATTATCCAAGCCATCATACTAACGACGCAGCTTGCTGGCCGAATGCTCTCTCTCAACATTGCAGATACATGTAATTCGTTCATCATGATGCTAATCGCGTGCTAGGATGTCCAAGGTTACGGTTCGTTTGGAGGCTAGGCATCTACATGCAAAATTTAAGTTAACCACTCTTCGTTGATTTTAACAGCTTAATTTGTGTTTAATTATTCCAATGCAGGGATAAGGGCTCAAGGCGTGGATCCTTCACACTTTATACCCCTTGTATGTGACGTCACATCTGAGGACAGGTTTTTGTTCCTCTGGTATTACGCATGATAGTCAGGTGGCTTAGACCCAATTTTTTGACAAGAGCGTGACCGACTGGTCCAAAGCACCAAACTTGGCAGATAGATTCTTATAGCCCTAGAGAAGCTATTTAGAAGGGGTGACACCGGAAATTCATTGGGGAAGGGTGCCTAATTTGCATTAATCGTAAATAGCTGCCGTGTAATATGTTTATTCCCATCATACTTTTTTGAAAAGTATATTTTTGGGTCTAAGTGAATTATGAGGACATTATGAAGGATCTAAAATCATACCCTCAGGTTCATGCATTAAACCTTTTCCCCAGATATCAGCAAAGCGTCTTGCCAAACGTATATTGATTAGCTACAAATTCACAAAGTTGACACATTTACCCTATAACACCACTATGTGGGAAATCATGTTAACAATAACAGCATCATGATATCTAGCGCCCTCTATTTTTAAAGCGCCCTCTTTTCCACAGCTTTCAAAATAATCCATCGCAAATATCTATACATATTTAGAGAGTACACGTTTAGCGCGTTAACCTTTTCCCCCCAGATATCAACAAAACGTCTTGCCAAACCTCAGTATTGATGAGCTTTAATTTACAAATGAGGTACAGTGATGATACCCAATACACAACTATGGAAAACCATGTCAACAATAATTACAACATCATGATATTTAGCGCCCTCTATATTTACAGCGCCATCTTTTTTACAGCTTTCAAAATAATCCATCGCAAATATCTATACATACTTAGAGAGTATAACCCATTAGCTTTTCAACAACGAACAACTCTTTCCAATCAGGTAAACATTTATTGAGTAACGGGCAATTGAAAACAAGCGCCGCTCTTTCATTTTGTCCACAGCGACTGATATTTTGACTGCCGCAATAAGAACACGGGCCGAAACTAGCATTCGTGAAAAAAGGCTACAAGTAGAGGGCAGAGACAAAGCAGCACAGTAAACGTCTAAAAAGTTGAGCAAACAGTCCTTTTCTGGACTACCATTACTTCCAAAAGGATAAATGACAATTGTTGCAAAACCTAAGAAATGAAAAAGAACCACTCAAGGCCAAAAAAGGAGTTTTTTTTTCAATGAAAGATGATGTCTTAAAACCGCCAAACTCACAGAATGATTAAAACATTTAAGATAGAAAAAACTATACCCTTACGCCAAATTCACTACTTCTGACAAAAATAATGACAATTGAGACCGTAGACAAATTGAAAAATCGGCGCTTATTTTGAATTGGCAATAAATATTTACTCTCCAAATATGTACCGATATCTGCGATGTTTTTTGAAGCTGTGAAAATGAGGGAGTTCGTTTTCTTTTTTGAGACACCCTTTGTAATTTCGTCTGAAAGTACATTATATTTTCACATCTTTCCGATATTTAGGTTCATCGAAAATCCAAATCAGTTGAGTACGGTGTAAACGGCGAATTCATCGTTGGGTGTCATCACTATGTCCGTTGAGTTGAGATTGTAGAGTCGACACTGCTTGAGACTCTTGCCGAAATCGAAGGAAAAACAGTCGGTCTCCTTCGTGCAGAAATCGGCGCAGGTCGTCAAGGATCTGGCGGTCTTGGTCGACAACGGGTTGGGGTTGTCGATCAGACCCTTCTTGTGCAGCCTCTCAAATGTGGTCGACTGAATGATGCGAGCTGGGAAGAAATAAAAAGATCGGGAGTGCGAATTGATACAAGTCATACATGTATAATAATGGTACTTGCATTGATTCCTTATTTGAATGCATCTGTTTAGCCATAGTCCGAGCAAGTTGTGGCCTAATGAGTATTACAATGAAGTATGTCATGTGCATTACATGCATGTTTATTTTGTATTCTACATGAATTTTTATACAAGCGGTGGATTGTTGGGGCCGGCATGAGTGCCAAAGATTTGTGGCAAGCATGCCGAGGATGTTTACAATGTTAACCCTTTCTTTAAAACAAATGTCTTCGCAGGAATTTGCTGGGAGCGACGGGCAGTGCCTCAAATTCAAACTACATAAACACGTTCGGCAAATAGTTCTTAAGTAAGACTTTGAATTTGGACGTAGAACGTTTAACAAGTGGTGTTTAATCTTTGTAAAAACAAGTACGCCAAGCATCCACTTGTATAATTGAGGGGCTTTCCCAACAGTATTTACAAGCGTTGGATAAATCGGCGTGCTTTTCCAATTAATTGAGTAATTTTTGCATACAATTATTCAAGTCACGCGACAAAAATAAAAACACTGTGGCTAGCACCCACTTATTCTGGTGGGGATAGTGAATGGAGTTGGCTAGTCCACTGCCTGGACTGTTCTCGTGCGATCAATCGAGCGCGCGCCCCCATGCGCCCGACCCAAGCCTCTGCACGCGCATGCAGCAGACTCTCACATTCGCTCGTACCCCCGCCCTGCAAACAGGACGCTGGGATACTCTGATGAGCTTCACAGAATCTTGTTTAAGGAAGTGGCCTATGACCTATGTATAAAGCATCTGGCTGCAGCTGTTCAAGACCGCAGTTAGACAATGTGCGCAAATGCTATCCGAAAACTTCTTATAGAATTGCGCGCATTCCATACCGGATGTGATTTCTGTTTCATTGCGGACCATGTGGACAAAATTTTGAGCGTCGCATAATGCAATCCGACCGTTCGTGATTCGAAACGGAGCCTGAGCAAGTGACGGGAATTGTAAATTTACAACACAGATAAGCTTTACAGAATTTCCTACATTATTACGCTTTAAACGGGGAAAAAAACATCTCTAAACTGGAATAAAAGAGTAATGAATCAGTTTTAACGGCCGTTTCAAACCTTGCAGAGTCATGACCTTGATGACGCGCAGGTCACTGGTCACGCAAAATCCAACCAATCAGAGCGTGAATTCATCTGGTATCCCAGCGTCCTGTTTGCAGGGCGGGGGATACGAGCGAACAGACTCTCACACTTCGCTCGTACCCCCGCCCTGCAAACTGGACGCAGTGGGATACTCAACCTCGTCCCCAGTGCTTACTTTATTTCCAACCGCGTTTCCAATAGTAAACCCTGGATAGGAAACTTTCTTCCTGTATCCTGATTGGATACCGCAATTGGCTAGTAATGGATTTTTATCGTGTACTTGGTGCTATATATTCACAACGTGCAGTACGTGTTTTCGCGATCATTTGTCCACGCCTTCTCGAAAATACTAATTTCCTTTCCAATTTGCTCATATTAATATGAAATATGATACTGCATGTTGTCTCGATAAGATCGTAACAGTTTGATTTCAACAATCGTGTTTTCGTAACTCACGCCGTGCTCGCGCTGCTACGAATTGACTCTGTTTTTACCCCAGACACCGCATACAAAAACAAACGCTAATGTGTAACGCATATCCAGGCACCAGACTGTTCCTCATTTGCATACGTGTGCAAAAATCTTGCACATGCAAATGATCCAATATCAGGGTGAGAGAGCAGGTAGTGGTGGGCGCGTACTGCTCGACACCCTGGGTACGAGGTTGGTGGGATACTCTGATGAAATCACGCTCTGATTGGTTGAACTCTGCGTGACCTATGACCTGTGCGTCATCACAGTCGTGACTCTGCAAGGTTTGAAACGGCCGTTAAGACTGATTCATCACTCTTTTATTCCAACTTATAGATGCTTTTTTTTTTCATTGAAAAGCGTAATAATTTAGGAAATTCTGTAAAACTTATCTGTGTTGTAAATTTACAATTCCCGTCACTTGCTCAGGATCCGTTTCGAATCACGAACGGTTGGATTGCATTATGCGACGCTCAAAATTTTGTCCACATGGTCCTCAATGAAACAGAAATCACATCCGGTATGGAACGTGTGCATTTCTATGGAACATTTTCGGATAGCTTTGCGCACATTGTCTAGCTGCGGTCTTGAACAGCTGCAGCCAGAGATGTTTTATACATAATGTCATAGGCCACTTCCTTCACAAGGTTCTGTGAAGCTCATCAGATTATCCCAGCGTCCTGTTTGAAGGTGGGGGTACGAGCGAAACTCTCACACCCGCAGGGTGCAACAGTGCAAAAAAGTTCCCATAGCCACTAGTGTTAAATGCCCATACTTCAAAATTCTTTTAAAAATACTCAGAACTCTTACAGGTATTTAAGCTGCACAGAAAAATGATGATCGACATGGCATCTTTCAATTCCTTATCATTTTGTGGTGGGTTGACCATTGACTTTTCGAGAAATTCTCGGCCAAAGAAGACAACCCCTATTTTCCCCAAAGCGGAACGATAGCCATCTTGAAAATCGATCCCTCCACAACATGGCAAAATAACGCCACTTTTGAGCCCAATTGTATCCAAAATGCTTAGAATTGGAAGCACCGAGTCCGGGCCAGAGGCTCATTGCCATATCTCTTCAATTCCCCAATGTTACGGCTCTCAGAACTCTCTAATATAGAATATTTTGAGGTTATAACTTTTATTCAAATGATTTAGGCCTATTTACCGGTGTGCACCCCGCAGTCCAGTTGGTTTGTTCAGTTTTCTCCAGGCGACTGTTTGTTGGAGAGGGCGCCCTACTGGGCCTGCGACCAAAAACAAACAAACCTGAAACCGTCCAGAATCTGGACTAGGAGTTGGCAAGCGAGCCAAGGTTTTGGGGCAAGCGTGCTCCATGTTAATAATGGCAAGCTGCCAAGATGAATAGGCAAATATCTTTAAGCACATGGAAAGATAATTTTAATTGTTCGGATAGTTTATCAAGGTATTCACGGCCATTTAATCAAGTTAAACAATGACCAAGGAGAAATAAAATAGCGGCTCAAAATCCATGCCAAAAGTCAAATCATCGCTCAAATTGTGGTTATGTGCATTGTATGAAAATAACTTGGCAAAATATTGGACGAAATTTCATTCAATGCTAGGTACGTGTTTATCTTGAGATTTCGTCTTTACAATAACTTTGTTTACATCGCGAATGGACTGAAGTCGGCGCGCGGTGAGCAGTGTTTATAGCGTGCCCTCTTTTAGAAGAAATAATATTGATGACGATAAAAAAACGGAGTGTCCTAAAAATGCAATTTCCTGAAATTAATTAAATTAATTCTTTCACGGTTCATGTCAATTTTCGAAATTCTTGTGTCAATTATGAGGGCGAATTAGTGGACGTCAAATACTTTATATTAGAGAGTTCTGAGAGCCATGGAATGGGATGCAATACACCTCTGTCGCCCGGACCTGGGACTTCCAATTCAGAGCATTTTGGATGCAATCGGGCCCAAAAGTGGCGCTATTTAGCCACGTTGTGGATGGGTCCGTTGTCAAGGTGGCCACCTTTCCACTTTGGGAAACATCACTCATTTAGGGGTCGTCTTGACAAGACAAGAAAATGAAAGGTGACATGTCGATTATCATTTTTCTGTGCAGCCTAAATACCTTTGAGAGTTAAGAGTATTCCATGACAAGGGTAGTGCTCAAGCAAAATCTTACAGCACAACATTTGGGACAACTACAGTGCAAATCAAATCTGCACGAATTGTGATTATGAGGAGGGCATGCACCGCGCCCTTGGCATCCCCCGCCCCAACAAATATTGGAGTGACATGTCTCCCTTCCCTAACCCCCGTTATCGCCATACTCATGACGACCACGATTAGAAAACTCTCTTACGGTCACATGCTCTGATGTCCGTGTGCTCCTCCACGGTCAACTCGGCAATCTGCAGGACCGGCGTCGTCACCCCAGGACTCGACGGATCAATGTCCAGGCTGACGTACCGAGCCATGCGGGGCGTGTCGCACGGGAACTCGGTCACCGTTCCTTCCGAGGACTGGGCCGCGGTGGCCGGCGAGCCGCACGGTCGATTCTCGGCGTAGTTGGCGCTCAGTCCTGCTCGCACCACGGTGCCGAGGAAGCGATTTTGCCCTGGATGGGTTGAAACGGGGGGGGGGGGATTCGTGCGAATTTAGACCTTTCATGAATGATGGAGGAGTGACTCAGTCATGTACATGATTTGTGTATGAGAGCTTGATCTGAGTTTATAATTTACACTTTTTGGTTTTTAAAACACAATGTTGCCTCTCCCGCAGTGTTTAAACTGGATCCTCCCATTGGATTATAAACCAAATTCCAACCTACGGCGCACTGTGGTCCAACTCATACAGGTGATACTTGAGCTGTCTCATTTTTCTTGGAGAGGGCACTCAATGGGCTTTTAACAATAAAAGACTGGTTGCCTTCCCCAAATTCTGAGAGGGGCACCAGGCTTGTCGGGGGAGCTTTAGTTACACAACTGATTCCGAATAAAATCAATAGGCCAACAAGGCCAATAAATTTTGTCTCTTTGTAATGAATTACTCATCATCGTGATAATCAAGTCCACCCCTTATACCCCACAAGCATGACTACATCCAAAATCGCTTGAATATAGTTTAACCCTAAAGGGGCCGGGTTATTTTGACCATCTCTCAGCCGGGGGGGGGGGGCGGATTCCGCCCCCCTAAGATATCGGCCATCGAGTGACGAAAAATTTTGAAACTCGGCACATGCAAAGAGCAACTCTTTCTAAACATACCTAAGAAATTTCATGACTATAGGTCAAAGGGTTTTGGAATTATGGCTAATTAATTATTCATATGTACGAATGGCAATTCTGCTCTGTGTACACCACGTATATGCGAAAATTCAGTTTTCACGGCGCGTAGCTCCGGAAAATTTTTCGCTTCGCGGCAATCCGTGGTCCGATTTTTATGTTTTTGGTATCAAAAGATGCGCAAAACTCGAGGCTAAAAAGTCGTAACAGCTCGGGTCGGGAATTTTTTTTTTTTAGAGGCTATCACGGAAAATGTTGAGGGGGGGGGCGGATTCCGCCCCCGGCCCCTTTAGGGTTAAGACTTTAAAATCACAATAAGTTTGATATCCGTTCACCATCCTGAAATATTCGAATAAACTTGTTGTTAGGCCAAAAAAAAAAATAAGTCGGTCTCTGGTCAGCGCGCGCGTCGATATTAAGCATGCGCGTCGATCCTTTTTTTTCCAAAATGTTCCGCAGTAGCTCCAACTGCGCCCTCTATTTCCGCACCTCCTTAATTTTTTTTTACCAAAGAGCACCAAGGAATGGGAAATTGCACCAAGGCAAATGATCGAAAGCACCAAGGCAAATTATGGAGGACACCAATGTACATGAGGACACCAAAAAAGCAAAATAGTACCCACCTTGTCTGTACAATCCACGCTAGAAGAAGAAAAAAAAAAGCAAAAAAAAAAAAAAAGCCGCGTGGCCGCGTCAATTCCGAAACTTTGGTCTGACCAGAGACCGAATTTTTTTTTTTGGCCTTATATACCTACCACAGCAATCCAATCGGATCTGGACCGTGACTTGTCCCAAGCAGTGTTCATTTTGAAGGTCGATTTGCCACCATGGATGCGGGTCGCCACCAACACCTGAAATAGAAAACAAAAAGAAGAAGAAGTAAGAGTTATAATTTCGATTCCCCGTTTGGTTTAAAGGATATAGTGAATTAATAATTTACAATTACGCCTACCTGTCGGGCGCTGCTGTCGGCTGATTTATTCAAGAATTTGATAGAGTGTATATTTGATAGAATATATTACATTTCTGATAAATTTGTGTCCTGTCCACGTGCGCACGATTCGTATACACGGTTGCATTTGCGCTAATCTATACCTACCGCATAGGGTTGCATATGCCCAAAATAAAGTAAAAGAGGTTGTGGAATGCTCGAAGACATTTCCGTCATTTTTCGGGTATATGTAGCCTACGGTGTGATGAAATAAAAATGACCATTGTTTCTGTCATGAAATGAAAACAAAAGGTACACTTGAGAGCTGTTTTTCAGGTCCTGTTTCGACCCAAACGTGCAATTTGTGTCAAAGTCGTCGTTGGGGGCAGCAAACAAAACATAGTAAATCGTGACGTAATAAACAGGACTCCCTGGCCCTATGCAGCGTAGTATAAACGAGTCCTGTTTATTACGTCACGATTTTTCGAAGAACCTGTTGATTTCAATTATGCGCTCGCCGACCAACAAATGACTCGATGAATTTCAGTTTTATAAACATATAAACGCACATTACAAAAGAATTGGAGTTTGTCATTATGATATATATGGGTCTACTCTACAATAAAAAAATAAAAGAACAAAACGGCTTTCAGCATTCCACAACCTCATTAAATGTAAAAGACTATACAAACGTAGGTCCTAGATCAAATAGGTCTTAGTCGCCTAGGTAGTCATCTGAGTCAGCGTAAACGAAATTTCAGCTTCCTCCATCAGGTGATATGAAAAAAATTGTTGTAATTTGTTTCGCTACGGCAGCAGAAGCCTTTCATAGCCTGGACGTCATTTTTAATGCGACGATGAGACGTCGTCCAACGCAGCCTGGGCCCGGCTATGGTGGTATATAACAACGCATATTGAAGAGATAAAGTACCATGCATAAGCTAAAATATGGCCCATGAACATGAACACAAAAAAGTCTGGAAATATCGCCAAAAGAAAAGCCACAAAATTGGAGCTTTTTAACTGTTTATTTCGTTAAAAAGGTATTTATTAATGGGAATACCAGTGTAAGGATCCGGTCTTCACTGCGTGATAATGACCGGGTTTGGGGGTGACCGCTGTTAATGGACCTCGACTTCGTCTCGGTCCATTAACAGCAGCCACCCCCAAACCCGGTCATTATCACGCAGTGAAGACCGGATCCTCACACTGTTATTCCCTTATTATATATGTATTTGAAGACCCGGGAAAGGACTCGACTGCAGCATTATAACAACAGAGAAATAATTGTCTTCTCTCTATGTTAGGCCAAACAAACAAAATCGGTCTCTGGTCAGAACAAAGTTCCGGAATTGACGCGGCCACGCGGCTTTTTTTTTTTTTTTCTTTCTTTCTTCAAGCTTGGATTGTACAGACAAGGTGGGTACTATTTTGCTTTTTTGGTGTCCTCATGTACATTGGTGTCCTCCATAATTTGCCTTGGTGCTTTCGATCATTTGCCTTGGTGTAATTTCCCATTCCTTGGTGCTCTTTGGTAAAAAAAAAAAGAGGAGGTGCGGAAATAGAGGGCGCTGTTGGAGCTACCGCGGAACATTTTTGAAAAAAAAAAATCGACGCGCATGATTAAAATCGACGCGCGCGCTGACCAGAGACCGACTTATTATTTTTTGTGGCCTTATAACAGAGCAATTATACGCTCCGTTTAAGAACTTACTCGTGTGTGCGAACGTAGATGGGATTCCATCGATCGCCTTGTACGAAGGCCAGAGACTGCCATGCACTGTACTCTGTGATGTTGGCTTTCCACTCAAAGAAATGGCTGCCAAAAAAAAAATGTGTAATTAATTTCAAACAATATAGGCCTAAAGAAAGAAAATAAAAAACCTTTTCCCCAGAAAGGAGGAGACTTTCACAAAGAATGTTGCCCGAAAAAGAGAGTATATGTTGGGTTAAAGGTAATTTGTGGGATGGTATGGACAATTGTAGTACATAGTGTAGTACATATATGGATAGAAAGGTTTGAACAACAGGTTAAAGGTTAGACGGAGAAACCCACTGTCTTTCATTTACGAAGAAACTGTGAAAACTCTGCTTGTCTGCATGGAATTATGACCTCCCAAAACCTTTAACGTCACACTAGCGCCGCATAAGTGACAATGCAGTTGGCCTATGGGAAATCAGGTCCCACAATAATATAAACACATGATGTGTGTGTATACAAAACAACGTTTAAGGTAGGCCTACTCGAATCAAGACTAGCGCTCCAACGGCTCCATTTTCGAGAAACATTTTTTTTACCCCGATTTCGCGCGATAGTTAAGCGCAAACACAAATTTTGAATTTTATATTCGACTTTTACATGGTCTTTCCAACAGGACGAAAGTTCGCCAAAAATGAGTGTTTCGTATTGTTTACTATAGCAATATTATTATAAGATGGAATTTTGCGTCGGGGTGATATAAATCAAATGAGGTTTTTGCCCTTCACCGACGTTTTTTAAACACTGTATACTCAGTGTGTTACCTCCCGAGTGAAAGTTGGAAAAATCACTCGGGTGGGACTCGAACCCACGACCTCCTGCTTTCTAGTGCAGATGTCTTACCACTCGACCACCGAGCTAACGGGATCGGTTGGCCGGTTCGAATCTGATGTACATAGCAGCGGGTACCGCATAAACTATTATAAGATGGAATTTTGCGTCGGGGTGATATAAAATAAATGAGGTTTTTGCCCTTCACCGACGTTTTTTAAACACTGTATACTCAGTGTGTTACCTCCCGAGTGAAAGTTGGAAAAATCACTCGGGTGGGACTCGAACCCACGACCTCCTGCTTTCTAGTGCAGATTTCTTACCACTCGACCACCGAGCTAACGGGATCGGTTGGCCGGTTCGAATCTGATGTACATAGCAGCGGGTACCGCATAAACTATTATAAGATGGAATTTTGCGTCGGGGTGATATAAATCAAATGAGGTTTTTGCCCTTCACCGACGTTTTTTAAACACTGTATACTCAGTGTGTTACCTCCCGAGTGAAAGTTGGAAAAATCACTCGGGTGGGACTCGAACCCACGACCTCCTGCTTTCTAGTGCAGATGTCTTACCACTCGACCACCGAGCTAACGGGATCGGTTGGCCGGTTCGAATCTGATGAACATAGCAGCGGGTACCGCATAAACTATTATAAGATGGAATTTTGCGTCGGGGTGATATAAATCAAATGAGGTTTTTGCCCTTCACCGACGTTTTTTAAACACTGTATACTCAGTGTGTTACCTCCCGAGTGAAAGTTGGAAAAATCACTCGGGTGGGACTCGAACCCACGACCTCCTGCTTTCTAGTGCAGATGTCTTACCACTCGACCACCGAGCTAACGGGATCGGTTGGCCGGTTCGAATCTGATGTACATAGCAGCGGGTACCGCATAAACTATTATAAGATGGAATTTTGCGTCGGGGTGATATAAATCAAATGAGGTTTTTGCCCTTCACCGACGTTTTTTAACCCGAGTGATTTTTCCAACTTTCACTCGGGAGGTAAGACACTGAGTATACATATGTATACTCAGTGTTTTAAGTGGTCTTTCTTTTCCCTCGACCTATCGTTAAACAAGACGTAGGCCTATAGTTAAAAACACATGGTTGTTGGACCGCAAACATTTCATGCATTACTATGAACGTGAATAAAAGCGAACCAACCTATGAACTTACCTCTAAATCCACAGTGAACGTATTGAAGGCAGCACAGCTGGGTTACCAAGAACAGAAGACACATATCTCCCATAGAACCCAATATCCAGTGAAGACGATTTACTTCCTTCAGCATTTTGAATTTGTATTCATTTCATCTATTCCTCAGTGGGTGCAATCTTGAAATGGAGGAACGCTTGGACAGGTTTAATAGCAGATCGCTCCAATTCACCCTAATGGAACTGATCAATTTTTATGGCGTTGGCACTTTCGCGTCGGAACAGTTGCCTTGGCAACGAACTCCGTTTTATGAGGCATTTACTGAGAGATCTAACATTTACCGAACCTCCCAATTACCCGAGCTATCAAACTAACGACCCAAGGCTTGACGGGTGAATAGTTCTTCACGACATTGTCGCTATTTTCATTTCTTCAAAAACATAAGCAGCACGTTGACGATCGAAAAATTAATTATTATTTGTTAACCTTTGGTACAACTCAGCCATCCAATTATCGATTCTAAGCCTACACACAGAGTCGATCGAAGATCATGCCTTTCGTTCATCATGTGCTAATTGCATATTAGTGTGTTCAAGGTAACGGCTCCTTACACTGTAAAAAAAAAAAAGTTGGGCGAAATGGGTTGATAAATCGACCAACGATGGGCAAATAGTTAACACGTTCAACTTTGGGGCAAAATTGCCTTTACATATTGCGTTGTTTATACTTTGCCCAACAAATTATTTGCCAAACATTTTTTACAGTGTAATTAGGAGGCTAGACTTATAAATACAAATTAAAACAATTAAACACAACATAACATTTACATTAACCACTCTTAGTTGCTATTACAAGCGTAATGTTAAATGTTCAAGTGCAGGGATAGTCTTGCCTGAAGACGTACGTGGATCTTTTCCCCTTTAATAGACCCCTTGCATCTGACGTCACATCCAAGGGTAGGCCTTTGATCCTCTGAATTACAACGCATGAGTAGATGCATTATACTTCATTGCCATTGGTTTTAATGACCAAACACTTCCCTAGGGAGGGCGCACCGTACAATGGGTCTATTAGTACAATGATCGTGCATACGATTCAGTGAACGATAACGTACGCCTTGTACCAAGATTAGACTAATAAAATAAGAACAGGGTAAAACCGTTTTGAACCACTCGCAAGTGCAAATTACAGAGATCCAGCAAACACAGTCGATTAGTATACAAATGGTGAATGTTTATTAGTGCAATGGTGGGAATATTTTCATAAGTTGAAAGATTGAATGTTCCATTCAACTCGGCTTCGCCTCGTTGAATGGAACATTCCATCTTTCAACGAATGAAAATATTCTCACCATTGCACGAATGCAAAAATTCATTTTTTTTTCACATAACATTCTCTGTCATTCGACTGGAGTATAAAACTTTAAGAACAAACAAAACTCACAAAATGGTATCATATCCATCACTTTTTTCAGCTTGTTCAAGGCTAACAATTGGTTAAAAGTCAAATCATTGACAATAATGAACATTAGCGTAAGTTGTTAAACAATGCAAAAGATAATCAAGGCAACTGCATCAACTTCAAAACGAGGTTTCTACTGCTATGACGCATGCTATGGTCTAAATAGCGAAAAGATCGTATAGCGCCGGGCCGCGGCTGCGGGTATTAGCGTGCGTGCGGCGCGCAGTAGATCAGAAGGGATGGGGTGAAAATGCACGGTGAATGAAACCAAAAATGCACGGTTATGACGTAAGCCGTGCGATGGTTCGATTACACTGCAAAAACTGTGTTTAGCAATTAAATACTTTCTTGCTATCAGTTTGTAAACATGTTTACAAGTTTAAATACTAAACATGTTTAGAGTAAGGATGGATTGTGTTTAGCTATTTGATTTGATTGTTTTAATTTGGCACACAATGTTTTTAGCATCTAAACATGTTTGCAAAGTGATAGCAAGATTGTGTTTAATTGCTCAACACAGTTTTTAGAGTGTAGTGAATGCCGAGTGACCTACAATCATCCAATCAGATGATAAGGAATACTTGGGTGTTATAAAAACGTATTATATAACCGACATACAGATCCTTGTCATGTGATTGGTGGAACTCACATCACGTGACATTCGTTATTGCTCCCATTCACGCCGCTGCTCAAAAAGTATCATACTACACCTGAATAAATCCCCGTCATCTGATTGGTTGATCGTTGATCACATGCCACTGAATTATTCGTCCCAACCATTGATCTCCATACACCATCTATCATTATGCTACAGAATATGGATTTATATTGGTGTCACCTCCTGAACCTTTGATGCCAATGTGTCGAACACTCGTTGGGAAAATCCGGGTTGTCCGTCGATTCCGGAAAACCATCTGTGTGTGTAGAACGAAAACGAAGAAATGCTTGACTCGATCACTCCTGGTAAATACAATACCAGGACTGTAACTTGTAACTCAAAGCCCCAAAAGGTATCTTGTATGTACTTGATATAATAGTGGGACAGGAAACGAACCGGCGACTGGTCATTCCTTTTTGTAATGTTTTAGGGATAATAATTAGTTCATCCAGCGGGTCCCATTTTTTTTCACAGTCTGTCAATATCTCTCACATCTGTCGGAATTCATTTGTAAACATTTTCCAGCCTGGCTGTTTATTTCATCCAGCCTATAACGTTTTACCATGTACTTCATTAATTCGGTTCTTAAAATGGGGAATTTTAAAGATTACATTTTGGTTACATTTACCAACAGCTCTTCTTGCTTTATAATACATTTGATAACGGAAAGTGCGCGGTAGAAATGCCATGATTGCCATATTTCCTTGGAATAAAAATACGAACACTTGAAAATCGAAAATCGTCATTACCTTCTTAAAGTTCTCGGGTGAGGAAGACGGTAATGCTTGCGGACAAACTCGTATGCCTTCGGAGAGTAAATATACAATGTGGTCGCAAATTCGCGCACGTCGTCAGAGCATTTCTCTCGGCGTTGATCAGATGGGCCACACGTGTCTAGCTGAAGTTCTATTTAAAATTAAAATAAATATTCGAAATAAAAACTTCCTACACACCTGTCAATTAATGTTTTCATAGGCGCTGGAATAAGATTTTGAAACATGAATAAAGGCGATAACATTCATGTAAGCCTTATGAAATAAGTATTGCTACTAAATGAACAGTCCAGACGTTTTGTTCTAAAGTGGTATATATCAGTGAAAAGAAGATTTTGAACGTACTGGAATAGGTTTCTGTCAATAACCTCTTCTGGTCTTCGCTGATGAGCTTCAATTCCACCAACTCCTCGCTCAAAGATGTGATGGATTTCTCTCTCCTCTTGAGTCTTTTTTTCGTGGCACTCAGCTCCTGTTTCGTGGCCTTCAATTTGCTCTTTAGGTCGTTGATTTCCCTCACCAAATCAACCTCCTTTGTATAGCCGTGTTCCTTCATTTGGGAAAAGGTATTGATTTAATATCACCTTCTTGAAATGTATAGGCCTACATATTTATTTTAATTAAAGCCGGTGGTATCCAGTTATTTTTTTTTAATCGCAAAATACAGAAGGGGAATTCGAAACAGTGCTCTTTCTGTAATGCAAATTTCAGCATTGAAGGATTATTTTGAACAGCCAGATGATTTGACTACTATTGGTATAATATTATATTCGCTACGTTTTTGCACACAAACAAATCGCTAACAACTTTGCGTTGAGTGGGGTATGTCACTTACTTGTTTGATATTCATATTTAGTTGCTGCAGTGTAGGTGGCGCTCTGGGTGGTGGGGCATCGGCCACGATGGAAGTTAATGTGCCTCGTGTTGCCGGAGCCTTTAATTTCAAAAGGTATCAGTCATGAATTTAATTAAATACTTCTACAAAAAACATATTCGTAATGTACAAAAAGGCGTTTCCACATGCTGGAATGATAGTTAAAGTAAGCTTTTTCTCTGCCCCACGGAAGTGAAAATAATGCCAAAGGTTATTTCAATGTGTGGAGTGTGAATTACCGTGTTTGTTTCATTGAACGGAAACAATGTCGGCTCTGCCCCTCGCTTCAGTCTCTTCTTCTTCTCTCCACTGAAGAAACATTCTGGCTCAAAATGATTGGAGCACAGGTAGCTGCAACTTGACTGCCACAACTTTTTGGTTTTTGGATCCATGCGTCGACACGCACAAACCACCTCTTTCGTTGTGATTTATCTTGGGGAAATCTGGGGGAAAATAACACAAAAATAATATTGCCCTTTAAAGAGTCACTTTCCGCAAAATGTGTCGAATCGGCCTAGGATTTTTTTTTTTTTTTTTTACTGTCGTTACAATTCAAAGGTGTTTTTAGAATTAGAAATTATGAGCTCAACTAATTAAACCCCAGGTATGTGTGTTCTCGGACTATCGGAGTGATAAACCTTCGGACTATCAAGTATTACTCATTCGGACTGCTCCAGCCAGTCGGCGGTATGCGGACAGCATCGGACGTTTCAATTCAAAACTCACATTTATTTCAATACCAAAATGGGAAATACAAGCATAATACTAGGCCTAAATAGAGTTTGTCCAAAAAAAAAACACGAAAAAGGCGAAAATATAAATATGGGTAGCCTATGGAGACATCTTTCGGAAGGCTAGGCTTGTGGCGAGATGCCTTTGACGGACAAACACGAAACAGTTTGATTAAACAAGTTTGAGGCCTAAAAACTTATCATGTAGGCTATAATGATGTAACGTGGCCGGGGCTTACAATTTAAATTATAATTATTATTAATAAAGAAACATTTTGTTAAAGAGCGACTTACTTGTGAAAGGATGTTCCCTTTTCCCGACTCAATTTTCCATCCTTCTCCGGGCATTTTACTGCCGCGCACACCTTAACCATTATTCTTTCCTATTTTATCTAATTCAGGTGTGTAATCCAATTATTTTTCAAGATTTTGACAATTGAAAGAAAAAACAGCTCCACGTGTTTAGAAACTCCGTTTGAAAGTGCACACAATGCAGATGCTTGACGATCGTTCTTTACCCTTTTCAAAAAACGCGCGTGCGGACGCACGTTCGTACGCGATGTCGATGTCCTATCCGGAGATCAATGGTCCCAACGCACAACGCGCGCTCGGCGCGCGGCGCACAGTGCAATGGAAGTTCTATTGCACGCTGAATAGAACTTCCATTGCACGGTTTCAGTGCTGCCGGTGGTGGCGCTGTGACACGAATCTATGCCACAAATTGCGGACATTACGCCGTTTGTTCTCCTAACAGAAGATGAAATACATTTATCAGAACTTGTAGTTGATGATGACGCGTACGCTGCTAACTCAAAGAAGCAAATAAAATATGCTGTCAAACGATTAGACAAATTTGCAAAACATACAGGAACATCTTTTGAAGCATTATACTGATTCACAACTGAAAAACCTCTTGTCGCGAGTGTACTCGTACTCAGGACTGATTAGAGAAAACGCGGCACACTATATCAGATGACAGGGATTTATTCAGATGTTGTATAAAACAAATAATGAATGTTTCACGTTCGTGCAATGGTAAGAATAATTTCATTCGGTGACAGATGAAATGTTCCATTCCACTTGGCTTCGCCTCTTGGAATGGAACATTTCATCTGTCACCTCATGAAATTATTCTTACCATTGCACTCACAAACATTCATTATTTGTATAACAATAGAAGTTTCACTTTCACTCGTGGTTGTCCATGTCGACCTTTAGGACTCGGTTATAAGCCTGAAAAC
Source organism: Patiria pectinifera (assembly GCA_029964075.1). Classification (NCBI taxonomy): domain Eukaryota; kingdom Metazoa; phylum Echinodermata; class Asteroidea; order Valvatida; family Asterinidae; genus Patiria; species Patiria pectinifera. The sequence goes on from CM057141.1 coordinate 7,344,589, forward strand.
AAGACTGTGGCAAGAACGCAAAAACTAATGTGCCATGTTTATGTCCAGGTAAAAAACGTTTTCCCTTGCGATATACAGGGAGAGTAAAAAAAGAAAGAAACCCACATGGCAGGACCAATTACTTAATGAACTTTTGCATGTAGCAACTTCAAAATCTAGGATATGAAAGCTCAATAATAAGCTTTCTTTTAGCACAAGAATCATTCAAATCACTTATGTACTATTCAAGTAACGGAATTTTGAACACAAACGCCCGTTTTAAGTTCTATCCACGGACCACAAAAAAGGTAAGTGTTCTTTCAGCAAAACGAAACAATAGTCCGGCACCATCTCATCAACAGTTTACAAAGCGGCATTGCCGCGCGACAAAGTCGTCTCGACAAAATCACGAATGCGTAAATAAGCCTTGTAAACTGTTGATGAGAAATGGTGCCAGACTATGTATGCATTCTAAGCCTCACTTTCATTTTTTTTAATGTGGCTTAAAACATTAGGGTATGTTCTATCACAAATTTTTAATTATTCATCAGAGCAGACTGGTATTAATGTGTAATGAACTTTATTGCATTACTTTCATTTCTACTCGCAAGTTCCAAAAATGAAGATTTTACCTCGCTTTCAATTTAGTATGGCCGACTTGTTCAGTAAGCACATCTCAAAAAATAAAGCCAAAATTACTACGAATGAAAATACTAGCTACTACCTTTAAATTTAGACACTTTAAAGGGAATATACAACATTTGCAAACATCAAAAAACAAAACTACCAAATTATTATGAAAAAGCTTACTGGATTGTTAGTGAATGACAGTTTAAAGCATCCTGTACAATCATGGCACCTAGTGTACTGTCATTTTCAAGAAGAGTGGTATTTTTGTATCGATTTCCAACGCTGGTCGGCCGACCAGCGTTGGAAAAAAACTGGCTTTTTTCCAAATACTACCCCCAATTTACCATATTTAGTTAGTCTGAATTTGTTTGCAATCGATTACACATCCATGGACGGGTACAAGCCTTCTAGACTGGTTGACCTTACAATTCCCCGATGTCTATAAATTTCAACAGTTCAATTTAAGCGGGGTCAGGGAACTCGACTACAAGAAAATTATTGTTTTTTCTTGGTTTTTCCAGCATCTACGAACACAAAACTTCAAACAAGTCAGTGTAACAATATTTGCTATAAAATACTAACCCCCAAATCCATCCATTTCTGAAAATTACAGCAAAAGCAAATGTTGTATATTCCCTTTAACACCGATGTTTTGTCAAATTCTGACATTTCCAAGCAGAACGGGATTGTTCTCGTATGAAAGTATTAAAATTTATATCTTCTCGATAAAAAGTCAATCGAAAATCCAGATCAGTTGAGTACGGTATAAACCGCGAATTCATCGTTGGGTGTCATCACTATGTCCGTTGAGTTGAGATTGTAGAGTCGACACTGCTTGAGACTCTTGCCGAAATCGAAAGAAAAACAGTCGGTCTCCTTCGTGCAGAAATCGGCGCAGGTTATCAAGGATCTGGCGGTCTTGGTCGACAACGGGTTGGGGTTGTCGATCAGACCCTTCTTGTGCAGCCTCTCAAATTTGGTCGACTTCGGAATGCGAGCTGGGAAGAAATAAGAAGATATAGGATGGCGATTTAAATACCACTACCAGCTATAATTAATAAACGTATAATCATTTTGTAAATTATAATTATAATCCGGCGAATGACGTGCAATTCATAAGCTACTACTTCTCCCCAAGTTTTGTTGATATTAATATCGGAGTTCGAGTTTTAGCGAAATGTTTCCTTGAGTGCATATTTCTGGACTAGGTTGCCCCGTGTTCCTGCCCTCCCCCATCGGTGTTAGCCCTTAGGATAAATATTGCCATGAAAAATGGGTATGCTCAAGCAATATCTTAGAGATATTAAAACAACATTTGGCACAAAAACAGTGCAATGTAGGTACATGTAAAATCTACACGAACTGGGACTTGGGGCACTGCAATTGGTAATCTGAGTATCAGACAAAGTTCACGTGTGCAGAGCCACGTCGAACGTCTGATAATTATATCCTAAGTTCCTAACATGCAAATTTAATACGACCCCGCGCGCCATGGAGTCGACTTTAGAAACTATTTGACGTCATTTTGATCAGAAATGTGGACTAAGCTGTTGATTGGTCAATTTGGATGCCATGTTTTAGTAATACAACAGCGGTTTACCGTAGACCCGATAATTATAGAAGTTGCCCGCTGAATGTACAGAATCTCGAGGTCAAGACGCAGTCTTGTTGTGCATAATTAATCACCGAATCTGCTCGCACATCATGTACCTTTGATGTGCAAGGGGGTATATTCCATATACGCCATTGGTATCCCCCGCCCAAACAAATACTGGGAGGGGCATATGCATGCCCCCTCTCTCCCCTCTCCTCGTCCCCGGGATCGCCACCCATGACGACAACGATCAGAAAACTCTCTTACGGGCACATGCTCTGGTTGTGTGCTCCTCCACGGTCAACTCGGCAATCTGCAGGACCGGCGTTGTCACCCCGGGGCTCGACGGATCGATGTCCAGGCTGACGTACCGAGCCATGCGGGGCGTGTCGCACGGGAACTCGGTCACCGTACCTTGCGAGGACTGGGCCGCGGTGGCCGGCGAGCCGCACGGTCGATTCTCGGCGTAGTTAGGGCTCAGTCCTGCTCGCACCACGGTGCCGAGGAAGCGATTTTGTCCTGGGTTGAAACGGGGGAAGATGAGTGCGATTTTAGACCAATACAGTCGAACCCTGATAAGAAAAGCACTGTTAATACAAGGTACTGCTTATAACAGCAAAATTTTGGGTCCCAAGTCTTTTCCCATGCTTTCCAATACTGTTAATACAAGGTACCTGTTATAACAAGGTAATTTGTAAAGTCCCAAGGACTTTGTTATAAAGGTGTTCGACTGTATGCTGTCGGACCAATGGGACGTCGGACCAATAGGTCCTCGGACCAATGGGATGTCGGACCAATGGGTCGTCAGACCAATGGGACGTCGGACTTTTATGGACGTCCCCTAACTTATACAGGGGGCAATGAGGGGTCTCATTTTTGGAGGGGGCACTCAATGGGCTTTTAACAATAAAAAACTCATTGCCTTCCCCAAAGAGGGGCACACAGGGGGCACAGGAGTCTTTATTTACACAACTGATGCCGAATGAAAATAATTAAGAGGCAAAAAAAGGCATGTACAAATCTAGCAACGGACCATTATTTTGTCTCTTTATAGGCTACTCATCATCGTGATAATCACGTCCACCCCTACCGTCAAAAGCCTGACGACTTGCATCCAAAACGCGCTTGAATATAGTTTAAGACTTTAAAATCGCAATAAGTTTGATACCCCTTCACCACCTTGAAATATTCGAATGAGTTTGTTACTATATACTTACCACAGCAACCCAATCGGATCTGGACCGTGATTAGTCCCAAACAGTGCTCATTTTGAAGGTCGATTTTCCACCATGGATGCGGGTCGCCACCAACGTCTGGCAGGAAAAAAAGAAGCCATGCAGTTATTCGATTTCGTGTCTGGTTTAATGGATATAACAACGCCTAACTATCTATCTTTAGGGTGGCGGTGTTTCTTTAAGATTATTTTGATAGATTGTGGCAATTCAATAGAGTTCGGAGTCACAATGGTCGAGACCTATAGTTCGAGTCATGAGTCACCTTTTAATATTGGAAATAAATCTGGAGGTACATACTGCTTAAACCTCACAGCTTAAAAATTTTTCTTTTTTAACAGTTTTTCTCTAATTTAATGAATTGGAAATACATGTATATCATGCCAAAAAAGGCTAGGCACCAATGTCTGGAAGGGATAATCTGGTACCAAACACTTGCAAGCTTGCACTTGAGGTACGCGATATCAAGTGGGGATGATTTCAAAAAAACGAAACCCAAATGTCGGGACCATTGTTTTAGTGAAGTTCTGCATGTAGCACTTTTAAAATCTAGGATATGAAAGCCCAATTCATAAGCTTTCTTTTTGTGTAAGAATCATTCAAATCATGTACTTTTTTTAACCGCCGTTTCAAGGTTCTGTCCACGGATCACAAAAAGTTCAGTGTTCTTTCAGCAAAACGAAAACAAATCACGTAAGGATGTGGGTGAAATGTTTTCGTTTTGCTGAAAGAACGCACACTTTTTTTTTAATTATTTTGAGTTTCACCTCAAAATGACGACTTGCCGAGATCAATTATTTTGAGTTTCACCTCCAAAACTATAATTTTGCTTTTCAATTGCTCTTTTCATAGCAATATAAAACTTATTCACTTTTGAAAGAGACATCGATCTCAATATCACTGTAACGATATTCTGATGTCATCAAGTATAAAAATACAAGCGATTTTAGATCCCAAATCGACCTAAATCGCTAATGCTGAGAAAATCCCTCGGAAAGAATGAAATGCATTTTCTCAAACATTAATGCAACTCCAAGAACTTAAACAGTTTCCCCATTATTAAGTTCAAGATACTTTCCTCCTCGACACTAGAAACCGGAAAAAAGGACGTTAAAAGAGAGTAATTATTTTGTTTACTTGGTATTAACAGTCAGTGGCATGACTAGGGTTAAACCTAATTCTGGTGGGCCGGTGGGGGGGGGGCACCTGGGTGCGCATAATTTTCAATGGGGCACGGAAGGCAAATGACATATTTATGTGCATTTTAAGATTTTAAAATCGGGAGCGCCGGGGGGGGGGGGCACGGACATTCGTTGGGGGGGGGGGTGCCCACGCCCCCTCTCCCCCAGTTACGCCACTTACAGTCTGTCATACCTCCTTTTTTTCAAGAAATGAAGTCCAGAAGTGAAAAAGGCCTTGAAAAAGAAATATAACTGTAAATATATATGTCAACATGTTTATTCCATACATTTTTAATATCCTTCATTTATCGCCATGAGGTGCAAACGGTGGCCTATTTTACAGAATAACCGGCTAACTCGACAAGATTATATTTTTATCACATCTGCCTTGGAGTTGCGCAAAAGGAACGTTTTCCCTTTGGAATTTTGTTGTCAGTCTCTTTTTTTTTAAAGCCGAATGTATTGGCTAATGGGACATGATGCAAATCGCCATGCGAGTAATCGGCTCGAAGTAGAGGTAACTGATGAGGCTACCGTGTATACAACAATGCATGCGCTGCTCAGCCGATACCGATTCGCAAGACTTTCTACCGGCTTCTCCATACAGGGTAGGTCAAACAGACAGTGACTGAATTTGAAAATATTTTTTAAAAATATTTGGCTTGCTCCATTTCATCATAAAAACAACACACATAGGGATAAAGTACATCTTAACTGTGAAAATTTCACGTAATTTGCATACTCTATTCCCAAGGTATGTCTATTTCAATAAAAAGATCACAAAACTCGGCTGTCCACCACTGATCGTTTACAGTTCTACTAAATAATTAATACCCATTGAGTACAATGAAACATGGACGTTTTCCCACCTCGATGAATGAACTTGCAAGGGAAAACATATATTACATCGCCACCAATATTTCAGGGAAAAAAAGAGTTGACCTATTCCTCATATTCAGACCACAAAATCTGACAGTAAAAATAATGGTCTTGATTTCAATTATTAAAATCTCATTTGAATGTTGTGTAATCTGTAATTCTCACTAACTTCAATAGCTTCCAATGGCACTCCATGGACAGCTATAAAAATGGTTTCTTCTAGTAAACACGCATAACTTGTGATGGCATAGATCAATTTCAGTAATTTCTTTTTTTTTTTCAGATGGGATGGAAGAACATGCTCTTTTAAGACATAAATCATTGTTTCAAATTTGTTTATCAAATTTGATTGCTTTTCGAATCACCCTGTAGATGATGATTGCCGTATACGCACAACAGCAAGAACTATTTCATTCAAAGCAACTCTATAATGATAATCATTATTCACCCTTTTTTGTACCGCTGCAGCGTAAAAAAAATGGAATAACCGAGCTGCTGGGGTTGTGGATATTTTATAAATATCCACAAAAGAGACACAGCTATTAATTGCCTCTGTGCGCCGCATTTGATCAATGTAAATTTTAAACTCAGTGTCGTAAATAAGTTTCTAGCAGTGTTATTCAATAATTTAAGTGCATCAAGTCAATTTGTGATTTTTCATCTAAGTTTACACCTTTCGAAATGTAACACAAACGTATTAACATTCACTTACACACGTATCGAGGCAATTCATTAGTTACGATCAGTGTTGTAGGTCTCGAGACCGGTCTCGGTCTCGGTCTCGGTCTCGAGACCACTTTTTGCCGGCCTCGGTCTCGGTCTCGGTCACGGGAGCTGTGGTCTCGGTCTTGGTCTCGGTCTCGGTCCCCTTTGGTCCCGATATTTTGGCTGGTCTCGAGTCGAGACCAGCCAAAAAGAGAGGGGGGCGGATTCCGCCCCCGGCCCTTTTAGGGTTAAGTAAAGAATCACTTTAGGGCAAATGTGACTGCAGTGTGATGCTAATGGACATGTCTCTCTTCACTTTCTAGTGAGTGAGGCATAGTCCAATAACCATTGCTCCTCTTCTTATTTCTCGTTTTTATTGTGGGATGATCTGTTGAAACAAGCACTTTATAGCCATCCTCATTGATTCCAAATACAACTGAGATTTAAATCTTATGAATCAAGACTGAAACATTATTTTTACAGTCAGATTTTGTATTTTGAATATGGGGAACAATTCAACTCTTTTTCCCTAGAAATATTAGTGATTTTTTTTCTATTTTCCTTTTCAATGTTTCCTTTATTCATGAAGACGGGAAAACGTTCTTTTTTAAATGATATTTATTAATGGATATTCATCATTTCGTACACCGTTAAATTGGTATTAGTGGTGGACAGCTGAATTTTGTGATCTCTTTATTAAAATAGACACGACTTGGGAATAGAGTATGCAAATAACGTGAAATGTTCACAGTTACTACTCAATAACATGGTCTTTATCCCAATTATATTTTTTACAAAATGGAGCGTGCCATTTTGTTTTTTGATCATACGGTAACTTTCTTTTTGACTCGCCATGTATTCATCTTTTCATCTGTGATAAACACAAATTGAGCTACTGCCATAGTCACGCAAAAATAGAGTCTAATTGCCTGCCTCGTCTCTTTCCTAAATGTCAATTGCATTTGCATGAGTCGAGAGGAATTGTGTTCCATTAATCGCTATATGCTGTTTACGGCCATCACAATAAACTATTAATATATTGGCAATATGTCGTACTTGTTAATCACTAAAATATTCAAGTAAATTGCACAGCAAAGTAGCTGATGCGGGCGATACGATGGCACGGTACAAAACACAGAGGCGTGGGCACTGAGCCATGAATCCTAAAAGTACATCTCGCCCACCACATTCAGTTTGTGACAGCGCCCTTCTATTGTGTCAGCCATATTCTCAAATAGGCTATTGTCGATGATGACGGCGGGCAATTGACAGAAGATAGATCAGGCAAATATGGTTCATCAATCTTCTATAGTTTATGTAACGTTATTGACATTAAACAAAAATAAAGTGGCATTACATTTCAGCCTTAGCCAGGCCTTCTTCAGAGGTAAATGACAGAGGAACAAGAAACAAACATGTAGGGGACACACAAACACACAAACATGCAGAAACATTGAGAATCACAAAGAGGGATGGGGGGGGGGCAGACCAATCCATATCTGGCTACCATATCTCAATTTTTTGGTCTACATGTACAAATCTATATTCCATGACTGAAATTTTAAAAAAATAAATCAATATTTTCTTGCTCCGAATTTTTTCGAATCAGGTTTACAAGGAGGTCCAATGTAAAATTAAAGTTGCATTTAAATATCCGTTAGTGGTCATTGCTGAAACCAAGGGGTGGCTGTGGAGTTTAGGGTCCGAGTTCCTATAACAGATGAAACATCCACCTTTAACTTTTTACTTTTGTCAAGTTTCAACATGTTCAAGTTTTGCAAAAACTAGTACAAATTGTCGTACTCCTAAGTTAGAGTTTCTTCATCAGATTTACACTTTATAGTAGTTAAACAATATTAAAAAAAAAAAAATTTAAAAAGTGGCAAAAATATAGAAGTTCATCAAATAAGGTTTTCCCCTTCTTTAAATTAGGTTGTTTCCAATTTTTTTAATTGATTGTGACAATAACAAATTCTGTTGCCATGTTTTAATTTATGGCATGAAGCAAACACGAAGAGCACTCGCATGACACAATTAAGCAGGTACAAGTGATTCCTAACTTTCAATCACTTCCTTCACATCCCCATGATTATCAACATCTCAAGGACAGACTTGTTTATTTAGATTATTGCTATTTATTATCAGCGGTCTCGGTCTCGGTCTCGGACCATTTCGGTCTCGGTTCGGTCCACCTTGAGGGGCTGGTCTTGGTCTCGGTCTCGGTCTCGCAACTTCAGGTATCGGTCTCGGTCTCGGTCCCGGACTATCCGGTTCGACTACAACACTGGTTACGATCCACATTTCCTTTGTTTTTGTTTACTTTCCTAAACCACAGATGGCCCCGGGTTGATGCACCATTAGTTTGTAAGCTGGTTAATGACAATCTACCAGGAAATAAACCAAACCATTTTTTGGTGGTCCCATTATTAAATTAAAGATAGTTTCCTTCCCGATGATAGAAACCAGAAAAAAAACATAACACGTTAAAAGAGTGTAATTTGTTTACTTGGTACACTAACAGTCTGTGATACCTTCCTTTTTTAAGAAATGAAGACCAGGAGTGTAGAAAGCTTTAAAAAACAAGACAAAAATGGTTAACATTTTTTTATATCCTTCATTTCTGACCATGAAGTGCAAATATCACGATGGCCTTTCACAGCATTACCGGCTTACTCTACACAAGATATTTTATCACATCTGCCTGGCAGTTGCGCAAAAAGAACGTTTTCCCTTTGGTATCTTGTTGTCAGACTTTCTCTCTTTTTCAAATGCCGAAAATGTGGCTGAAGGGACATGGTGCGAACCGCTATGTTTTTAAATAATTTAAGTGTTTTATTACTATTGAGGCCACCCTGCTTGAAGTTGGTGTATACGTGCTTTTTGGGTGTGGCACCTTGAAAAATAGTTTTTCAAATTGAATGGATAATTTTCTAGCCAATTTGCCAACGACAAGACAGTCATCAATTTCCACTTTTGAATTAAGAGCAGGACGCTCCTAATTAGTTCTGAATAGTGTGCGCAATTTCTGAACTGGAGCGCGCCATTTAAAACCACTCTTTAAAGTTGTATAAAGGCCTGCAAAAGCAAACAAGCACATTTATTTGTTGCAGGACATTATATTCCTTTTAACTCCGTTCAGAAAGAAAATCCAAATTTTGAAAAAGCACGTAAATACCAATTTTATCCTTTCAAATTCCAAAATCACGCGCTGCATGTTCGTCAAGCTTTCTAACAACTTCTCCATAGATGATAATTGCCAAACGTTTTGCATCAAGCAACAAAACCTTTTCGTTGAAAACAACTCTAATGACATTATTAATCATCCGTCTATGTACTGCTTCATGTGTAGAAAGGAAATAGACGAGCGGACGTTTTGCATATTTTATGAACATCGACAAAAGAGACACAACCATTAATTGCCGTTGCGCGTCGCATTTTGATAACATTTTCAGTCTCGGTGTCGGGTATTAGTTTCTAGCAATGCTATTCAATAATTTAGATATCAAGTCAGTTTGCGAAAATAATGTAGGCCTACACGTTTCAAAATGTATCACAAACGTACCAACATTCACTATACCTGTTTACATGTAGGCCTACTTTTACATGTCTTTGTTTGTGGTTTCTCGACTAAACCACGGATGTCCCCGGTCCGATGCCCCATGAGTTTGTAAGCTGGGTAAACACAATCTACAAAGAAATCAACTCAGAAACCTAACCATTTGGACCCAGAGAGGATAGACTCACGGACCCATTGCCTGTCAAGGATGAGCTGGGCAGTGCTATTGTATAGGATTACCCCGTTACGCCACATGAGTGGGCTATTGTGTACACAGATGCACACAAAGGCGTACAGTGAAAAGCCATTCGGAACCGGTTGAATATAATTTTTTTGTGATTTGGGAAAAGCTTTGCTAGGCCTGCCTTGTTTTTTTTTATTGCCACTATATGAAGATTTCCATTTTACCTCAAAATGAGTCATCTGACTTCTTTTTTACATCATTATGATGTCATCAAAATATAAAACAACAAACAAACAAAATTCGACGTCCAAAAACGTGACAAAAATTATAGCAATCCGATTATTACCACGTGCATATTTTATTTTGCTTTCTGGAAGATCAATTAAAATCTTTCGAGTCAAATGAAATGTCACACGATCTTTACTTCTGTGTACAGAAGATTGCAGATTCCGCGGTTATCATTTGTACGTCAATCACAGCAAGAGAGGTTTTTGGGGGACACTGTTCTGCAACAAAAAAAATTGGCGATAAAGTTTGGTGGAAAAGGGTAGTTTTTACCATGAAGTGGAACTTTTCACCAAGAAGTGGACCTTTTCACCAACGAATGTCTGTCCTCCCGGCGCTCCCAAAATGAACAAAAATATGTCATTTGCCTTCAGTGCCCCATTGAAAATTATATGAAGGTGCCCCCTCACCCACCGGCCCACCAGAATTAGGTTTAACCCTTGTCATGCCACTGACTGTTAATACCAAGTAAACAAAATAATTACTCTCTTTTAACGTCTTATTTTTTCCGGTTTTTATCGTCGAGGAGGAAAGTATCTTGAACTTAATAATGGGGAAACTGTTTAGGTTCTTGGGAAGTTGCATTAATGTTTGAGAAAATGTATTTCATTCTTCCCAAGGGATTTTCTAAGCATTAGCGACTTAGGTCGTTTTGGGATCTAAAATCGCTTGTAATTTCATACTTGCTGACATCAGAATAACGTTACAGTGATATTGAGACCGATGTCTCTTTCAAAAGCAAATAAGTTTTATATTGCTGTGAAAAGAGCAATTGAAAAGAAAATTTAGTTTTCGAGGTGAAACTCAAAATAATTTATCTCGGCAAGTCGTCAACTCGGTTTCCGTAAGTCAACTTGGCGAGTTATCACTTCTTCACAAGTTGTCATGTCAACTTAGGAAAGTTGACTTGGGGACGAGAATTATCTTGACAAGCAGACATCTCAATGGAGGAAGTCGAATTAGCGAGAAAATTCATCTCGACAAGTCGTCATCTAGAATACGTTAAGTCGACTTGGCGAGATGATTTATCCGGGGAGGTCGTCAGCTCGACTTCGGGAAGTTGACTTGGCGACGAGATTTATCTGGACAAGCCGACATCTCAATGGAGGAAGCCGATTTAGAGAGAAAATTCATCTTGACAAGTCGTCATCTCGACTTCGGGAAGTCGACTTGGCTAGATAATTCATCTTGACAAGTCGTCATCTCGACTGCTGGAAGTCGACTTGGCTGGATAATTCATCTTGACAAGTCGTCATCTCGACTTCGGGAAGTCGACTTGGCCGGATAATGTATGTGATTAAGTCGCCTTGCTCTCCGCTGTATGTCAACATGGCGTGATAAATTATCTCAGTATCATAAGTAAGTGGAAGGCACTCATGGAGCGCCGTAGTTGCGGTAGCACAATGTGGCAAAATCTCTTTCGTGAGTTTGTGTGGTTCTGAAAAGAACCGGAGGGTACTTAATGGGCCGGGAAAGGCGTCTAGGCCGAATGGCGGTAACGGCCTGTGACACCTTTAGTGAACATGCCAGGCCTATTTATGCGCATGCATGCATAATTATGAATTGATTGGTAAAAAGACCATTTTTCGTGCACTGAGTTATATCGCCCATATATTTCAGTATTTTGAGGCAGTGATGTAGTGCCTTGATGCTGGGCCTTGGCCTTAAGGCTGCCTTAAGGCTGGATTTTAGGGCCTTGGCCTTGGCCTCGAGGCTTGAGGGCAAAAGCCTTGGCCTTGGCCTTGGCCTTGAGGGTTCAGGGCCTTGCGATTTTGAGTCAAGGCTTTTCAAGGCCCATAGATTTTTGCATTTTCCAGATAAACCTGTTCGAAATTTTGCTGTTACCATTTTAATCGTATTACCATGGAGGAGGGAAGCACCCTATAGATTTGTGTGTTGGCACACTTCCACTTTGTAGCATCACATTTTGTTACCATTGTAGTAGATTTGCTACAAAAATATTCCGTACACTTGTGGGGCTAATGAGATGATCACTTTAATTGCATATAACTATGGAATAGATCTGATTGGTTGTATATGTCTCCCTGATAAGTGCTAAAGATTTGCATGTATCTGTTTTAGATAATGCTGATATTTCTGACCATGTTGGGCCAGCAACTAAAAATTTCCCAAATCAGTTTCTTGGATCCCCCTTTTGTTACACTTGGGAGAATTGTGTGTCAATATAGAAGTAAATCATTATTTTGTTTAGTTAAACCATATTGAAGACCTGAACTTATACTTTAATAGATACAGTGTAGTCATAAAACGGTGTAGGCCTATGCGAGCATGTTGATTGCAATTAAAGAAATGTTGTTCTTCGTAACGAGCAGTTCGTGATGATAAGGGCGGATCCAGGGGGGCCAAAAGGGGCCATGCCCCCCCCCCCCAAAAAAAAAACGAAACTATTTTTTTTATGTGACGTCGTAATAAAGGCAGGCAATGAGTACACCACCATCTTTTCCTCAAAAAACATCGGATAAAGTGGTCAGAAATTGCCACAAATCACACCACAGCGCATCTCGAATCCAAAAATTTTTCGGGGCCCTTAAGCGGGCCCCGAAGCCCAAGCCGTAATTTTTTTTTGACCCACTTTTTTGGGGGGACCAAAATTTCTCCCCCCCCCCAAATTGTGTTCTGGATCCGCCCTTGCGTGATGACGTGTCACTCATGTGAATATAATTAGTTCTATATCAGTGGTCATTTCATAAAACAGGGCCTTGGCCTTGGCCTTGGCCTTGAGGGTTAAGCCTTGGCCTTGGCCTCGAGGCTTGAGGGTCAAAGCCTTGGCCTTGGCCTTGGCCTTGAGGGTCAAAGCCTTGGCCTTGGCCTTGGCCTTGAGGGTCAAAGCCTTTGCTCCAACACTGTTTTGAGGTATCGGGATAGATTGGATTACAGTTGTTATATTATTATAACAGACGAGCTTACTCGTGTGTGCAAACGAAGATGGGATCCCGTCGATCGCCTTGTTAGACGGGTATGCACCGCTGTGCGTTGTACTCTGTGATGTTGGCTTTCCACTCAAAGAAATGGCTGCAAATTATAAATGAATAATAAATGGGGGAAAAAAGATAAGAATGAAAGGAAAAAAAACACCTACACCCAAAAAAGAAGACTTTCACAAAGAATGCTGCACCAAAAAGAGAGCAATGCTGGTGAGACATAACTTGGGGAAATGGTTCAGTAGATTTTAGTAGCCCAGTAGTATGTTTGGACAATTATAGCAGAGACAAAGAAAACCACTGTTTTTCACTTACGGAGAAAATTATGTTTGTTTGCATGGAATTGTGAGAAAAAAACCTTGAACATTACACTAGCGCCGCATATCAGACAAATCAGTACGGGCAATCGGGTCTTACAGTTCCACTACGAGCACAGAGTGACGACGCTGGGGGGGGGGGCATCCCCCAAGTTGTTTCTAACCAGGGTCTTTCCAAATTCCACTCAATGACCTGATCATGCTGGACAACTCAAAATTAAAGGTGTACATTCGTCCGAGGTTTGCCAACAAATAGTGTTTCTTATTGTTTATTACCCATACTTCGATGGTCTTGATCACAGAAAATTCACGTCTCACATTATTTTATGGAGAAATTTCGAAAAACCTCATTTGTTTATCTGATATGGTAATTTTATTCGCGCGTAGCCTATACGTATTTCCAGCAATGATAAATAGTTCAGTCGGAAAAGGGGGGGTATCGTGCACCCTCGGAAATCAACTTCTAATCAACGTCTCTAGATCACAAAAAAATGCGTAGAAAACAATTTGTTATGTTAAAAAAATAAAAAAATGTCCCACGTATTGTTTTTATGCAAATTAGTGCCGCCATTACCGAAAAATCTATTTTTAACTATATCTTAGCCAATATTGCAGATAACTGAACGAACTAGGTGTCAGAGATAAAACTATTCTGGAAGTGACCACGTGTGTCTGTGGCATAGGAATATGCAAATTAGTGCCGCTAATACCGGAAAATAATGTTTTTGGCATATCTCGGCCAATATAGCACATACTTCACCAGTAAGGTGTCTAAACCCATGTTTCGAGGGTCGGGTATCATTAGAAGACCATTCACGAAGTAACTATGTGTGACTTTGGCATGAAAATATGTAAATTCTAAATTGCCGGTTTATCAAAAATTTGATTTTCAGCCAATATTATATTCAATTTCAGCCAATATTACAGTTTATTTTGAATATGATGGCTTAAAATCAACTTTGATCATTACTGCTTATCAAAAACCCTTCTGTCAACATTGGCTGCAATATTGGCTGAGATATTGGCTGAAAATCAAATTTTTGATAAACCGGCAATTTAGAATTTACATATTTTCATGCCAAAGTCACACATAGTTTCTTCGTGAATGGTCTTCTAATGATACCTGACCCTCTAAACATGGGTTTAGACACCTCACTTGTGTAGTTATGTGCAATATTGGCCGAGATATTGGCTAAAAATCAAATATCTGATAAACCGACACTTTATAATTTACATATTGTCAAGCCAAAGACACACATAGTTACTTCGTGAATGGTCTTCTAATGATACTTGACCCTCAAAACATGGGTTTAGACACCTTACTGGTGAAGTATGTGCTATATTGGCCGAGATATGCCAAAAACATTATTTTCCGGTATTAGCGGCACTAATTTGCATATTCCTATGCCACAGACACACATGGTCACTTCCAGAATAGTTTTATTGTGATCTCTGACCTTGAAAACATGGGTTTAGACACCTAGTTCGTTCAGTTATCTGCAATATTGGTTGAGATATAGTTAAAAATAGATTTTTCGGTAATGGCGGCACTAATTTGCATAAAAACAATACGTGGGACATTTTTTGAATTTTTTAACATAGCAAATCGTTTTCTACGCATTTTTTCTGACCTAGAGACGTTGATTAAAAATTGATTTCCGAGGGTGCACGATACCCCCCTTTTCCGACTAAACTAAAAGCCATCGAAATTTGACAAAACTGGCAACATATTGACTGGCGCCACATGACATTCATTTCAATGATCGATCAGGTTCTATACGTTTGTTTGAGATTTACACTCTCTGACGATCAAAGTGCACATTGTGTTTTCCTGTTGGGAGAAACTTTTCAAAAGAAGCATGTGTGACTGGCTCAAATATAAATTATGTACCCAGAATTTAATTCGCACGGTAATTACACGGACACCGTAATTTTTTTCAGGGCGTTATTGTGTGGACATTTTTATTCTAACTTTTAGCGATCTTTCCAACTGGCAACTATCATCATAGTTATGCTGATATATGTACAACGTATACGCGTTTTAGAGCATTCCGGACGAAAGTATCCCTTTAAATTATGAGTTCCTTTAAGTTAGGTGTTTGAGATTTATTAAATTATGGGAAATTTGATATGGAGGGTTTCTATATGAACCAGTAAATGCTGAGGTACAATGTCTGTTGGTCTTCCTCTCTTCCACTTTGGCTTTTCGGGTAAACGTTAAGAGAATAAAGGTTGCCACTCCCGTCTGAAGATTTTTTGAGCCGATTTTAATTTGTCAAGCTTTCGCCTTCCTCCTCCAAGGGATCGTAACAAGTCCATAACAGCTCCCCGTCTTTTTTCTCACCTTTATTCATGCATATATCACTCTTCACTCTACATGTATCAAAAAGTAAGTGATCCGATGACCAATTGTTTTCAGTGATCTATCTTTTTCATTATCATTAAACAAAGTGAAAAGACGTTAAAAACGAAAGGTTGTTTGAACGCAACAATTTCATGCATGACTATGAACTTCAACAGTACTATAAGCGAACCAACGCATCAACTTACCTCTAAATCCGCAGTGAACGTATTGAAAGCAGCACAGCTGGGTTACCAAAAACAGAAGACACATATCTCCCACAGAACCCAATATCCAGTGAAGACGATTCCCTTCCTTCAGCATTTTGAATTTGTATTCCTTTCATCTATTCCTCAGTGGATGAAAACTTGAAATGGAGGGACGCCTGTTCAGCTCAGCACATCGCTCCAGTTAAACAGGAGACTAATCAATTTTTATGGCGTTGGCACTTTCGAGTTAAATTAATAACGAACAGTTGCCTTGGCAACGAACTCCGTTTTATGAGGCATTAACCGAGTGATCTAACATTTACCGAACCTCCCAATTACCCAAGCTATCAAACTAACGACGCAAAGCTGTGACGGGTGAATGTTTTTTTCACAATATTGCAGCTATTTGTATTACTTCGAAAACATACACAGCACGTTGACGATCGAAAAATTAATATTTTTTTTACCATTGGTGCAACTCTGCCATCTAATTATTGATTCTGAGCCTACACACAAAGTCGATCGAAGATCGGGACTTTCGTTCATCATGATGCTAATTGCATATTAGTATGTTCAAGGTTATACGGCTCCTTAGCAGGCTAGGATTACGTACACATTAAAACAATTAAATACAACATCAAATTTACATTAATTACTCTTAGTGGCTTTAAAAGCTTTTAAGCTTTTAAAGCCATAAACACACGTTGAATGTTCCAGAGCAGGGATAGTCTTGAAGACTTTTGGCTCAAGACGTGGATCTTCTGCCCTTTAGACCCATCGCATCTGACATCAGATCTGAGGAACGGACATTGTTCCTTCGTATTATGCAAGAGTTGCCAATGGTTTTTAATGACAAAACCCTTCCCTAGTGAGGGCGCACCGTGCACGAGGTCTATTAGTACAATAAGTAGTCCTCATGTATACGATGATGAGCAATAACATACGCCTTGAAACAAGATTACAAATATTCTAAGAAAATAAAAAAAGGTTTATGAAGCACTGGAACGTGACAATTACAGAAGTCGGCGATCACAGTTGATTAGAACTTAATAATTGAAGTTTCTATTGTGGTTGTCCGACTCGACCTTTTGGACTCGGTTAGAGTCCAAAGGCCGTTGCAAGAACGTAGGTTTATAGCAATGTGTGCAACGGTTTCTGACTAGGTAAAAAACGCTGTCCATTGCAACGAGGTCAAGCGTACAGTACAATACACCTGCTAAGTTCTCACCGCTTGACAACGGGTGCAGCGGCTGCAATTCATATTTTATTCAATCAAATTAAAGTGCGAGAATTACAAGCATTTTTGATCTATTTTTATCTTTCCTTCGATTTCGTTTGCAACGAGCCACTTGCGGGTTCCCTTGGCTGAGAATTCCATTCATATTAGTTGGCCTTGTTTATGAGGGGAACTATATAAACAGACGTGAATCGAAGATATTTGTGCGCATTCCTACAGGTAAAAAAAATACACATTTTGGAATCGTTAACTTTGAGATTTTATTAAAGTTAATAAACCGCTTCAATAAATAGGATTTTTCAAGTAATGGTACCCAGAAAATGATGTCGTTGTAGCGCCTCATTCAAAAAGAAATGGGAATGGTAAACTGTCTCAGGTGTTAATGTATTATAAATGACAACGTAAAAAGAAAGGCTTCAGTGATCTCGCATTGGTGAAAATAACGATCCTTGAGTACGGCAGCCTGGCCTATATTTGGGTAACTGAGCGGGCACCAACTGGTCATAGAAAATATAGTCACCATTTTAAAATCTTCATTCGTTGGCGTTTTCCTCCTCAAATCGATGTGGTGTTTTTGATTCACGTTAAGTCAGTTGTGTTATGTTTATTTGGGATAAAAACCTCTCTCTTTATCTCTGTCTCTTCCTCCGGGCTTTTCTCAGCTCTGTCGTGTTTCTGAAATTTTACCAAATAATAACCAATCTCTCAACGTGCACATAATAAGCCTAATAACTTTGTTTACCTCAAGTTTCTAAGAAACAATCGTATATTTTTTTTCTCGAATTAAATTTGTCTTGCTCTTATAATGTGACGCAAAATTAACTTTGAACACGGGTCTGTGAACATCTCCCTTTTGAATCTTAACTAATCGAAGGTCTAATAATAGTTGCCGTGCCCTCTAGCGGAACAGTCCCGGAATTATTCACAGTTCTTCAATTTCGAAGATAATTTGGCAAATTAGCTTTTTTGTTTCACTCAATTTACCCAAAAGGCTCAAAATTTCTGCTGCCGTTCTCCTCAGTCTTCCTTTTGGGTTTTGTCACGCTATCACTCGCACCCTTAAAATTAGAATCGCATCGCTCAATTTCTATTTTTATTCATTTAGTTATTTATTTATTTACATCTGACAAGTATAGCTTGAAACACATTGCATGCACCAATAAACCCGCCCTGGTAAGTAGCCCAAACAATTAAAAAATAAGCACCTTATTACTATTGACGAAGACCTATATTAGGCATCGCGCGTAGCACGATAAGAAATACATTTTGAAGCTGTCTTCTTCTACGCCGCAAGAGCTGGCCTTCACTAGCACTCGAGACGTCTCAACTGCCACATGCGGAGCTGGCCGTCAATGAACAACAGAGGGCGTTCGGACAAGCACATGGTTCTGGAAGCAGCATTTCTTTAGGCCAAAAAAAAAAGTCTCCGGTTTCTGGTATGGAGCTTGCCCCAAAAGTGGTGCGGCTTCAAATGTCGCTTGATGACTGCAAATGGTGCCCGACTAAACTTAGTGCAAATATATGGGAGTCAAGAGAGGCCACATAAATCTTTTTCTCGATCATAACCCCTTCTAAAAACACGTTAAAATTGTGCAGCAGCAGAATTCCAGTCAAACCAGTGAGTTTGGCGGTTTTGAAACATCATCTTGTATTGAAAAAAAAAACGTTTTCATTTTGCCGACGCGCATGGCTACGGCGACGCGCGCGCATACCAGAAACCGGAGACTTTTTTTTTTTGGCCTTAGGGATCATTTTTATTTTCGTACCTCGGCGCGAGTCGGCGAGGCGGCTACAATGTCCATCAAAGTTCCCAGCTTTTCATTTTCGTAACTGATATTAACTGGCCGTTTTCGAAACAACGGATGGCGCTCACCCAATGCTTTTGCTCCACTGTTGTACCGGTAACGAATTTTTTATTTACACAATAGTACAGGGTACCAGATTTCAGGCGACTTGGATCAAGGTTATATGATTGTAGAGCGCCGCGTAGCGGCGC
The DNA here is from genome assembly GCA_029964075.1 of Patiria pectinifera. Classification (NCBI taxonomy): domain Eukaryota; kingdom Metazoa; phylum Echinodermata; class Asteroidea; order Valvatida; family Asterinidae; genus Patiria; species Patiria pectinifera. Next base: position 7,363,856 of record CM057141.1, read on the forward strand.
CCTACAATCATACAATCCTGTAACCATGCTGTAACTACGCGCGCGCGCGCGTATACTCTCTCCACAATGTGTAAAAGTATGTAATTAATGAATTGCAGGGATTTTATTTTATTTATTTTAAATCTTTAGACAGTTCATAAGTACAATCTAAAATGTAAAGAGGGGCTGTCACGAAATGAACAAAAGTATAAAAACTGTCATCAAATGATGTGCTCATCCATACCCCTGATTACAAATTAAGGTAAAATTACAAAGGTTCAGATAGAAATCGATAATGATAACCGAAATGAAAAAACAAACCCAAAAACTGGAAAATATCAAGAAGACCCCCTCCACATCAAAAAGAAAAAACGCACCAAAACAATGGCCAACCCCAGAACTGTATAAACAGGACTAAAGACAATTGGACTTCCCATCCAAGTAAAAAAATCCGAAAAAGGGCTGATAAAAAGGGCTTAAAAAAGAACTGAAAAAAAGGGATGGGAAAAAAAAGGCTGATAAAAATGACAGAACCCTACAAAACGGGCCACAAGTTTTAACAATTACAAATTACAAATAAACCGGACTAAAGTCTATTGGAATTCCCATCCAGGTAAAAAGGGCAGAAAAAAGGAGCTGATAAAAAGGGCTGGAAAAAAAGATGGCTGATTGGGATTGGTCGAGCACCGCTGTTGCCTAGTGGTTAGGCATGCTGGCCAATTATCAGAGGTACCGAGTTCGATTCCTTTCTCTGCTCCTTTCAGATTTTGCTCTTTTTTCCAACAATTTAAAGTTTTATCTAAGAAACGTTATTTTTCAGTCGGATACTACTTGTATAGGAGCAATTTTCTTTTTCTTTTCTGATCCGAGGCTCTGGAGGATTTTTTTTTAAGGGAAATTAAAGCCCGGTTCATACTCGGCGCGAAAGCGAAAGCGAACGCGAATTTGTGACGTCGTGGCAAGTATTCGCGCTGCGAATTCGTAAAAGTTGAACACATTTCAACTCGGGCGAATTTCGCAGCGAACGCTTCGTGACGTCAAATTCGTTCGCTTTCGCATTCGCGTGAAGTATGAACCGGGCTTTTGTCCAAAATCCGTACCAATTTGAAAAATAGTAGCCTCCACTCGAGCCTGGTTTGTATTAACCATGCTCCATAGGAAAGCGCACAAAGTACTCCAGATAGTTGTGTAAAAAATAATATCGCGTACCGGTAGTTGAGCTACACCGTCATTGGTAGCACTCACTTGTACTTGCGCAGCGCAGACTCACACAATTTCGTATACACCGGCAATCGTGGACCCCCTATTGTCCCAAATCCTCATTCCTTTGTTTGTACTCTTAACTTTTTTAGCAACAGCTCTCATTGGTTTTCGTTGGGTCAATCATGGACGTTTTGTTTGTGCCCCAACCATTTTGTCCTATAGGTCCACGATTGCCGGTGTCTACGTACACTTTACAGGCGCGGATCAAGGAGGGAGGGGGCTAATAAAAAAAAACCAGCTGTGTCAACTTTTTTTTCCCCATAGAAATTGATGACAAAAAATGCGAACCCCCCCCCCTGCTCTGACACCCATTTTTTGTCCTAATAATGTCTGTCTTTGCACAAAATACGGACAGAGCCACCTTGGTTATAGGGGGGTATATGTACACTATTCGCTGTGGTGCAGTGTTAATAATCGTTGGGTTTGAACAGCGCCCCAATTGAAAGTATGGTACGGGGCCCCCCCCCCCCCCCCTAATCTCGCCCTCCCCTTTTTTGTCTCCCTGTCTATGGTTTTTTTTTTTACGAATTCGTTGAGGGAAAGGGCGCAGGTTCTGTTTACAATCAGTCGTCGTCTTGGCTTCACTGTTATCGGACGAAGTGGCCCCTTTGCCGCCCCCCCCCCCGATCCGTCAGTGGGCTGTCGTCACTGCGTTGCCGTTCCAATGACCTATAATAAGCCTTATTTGCATAGTGGTTAATTTTAATATCGGGATTTGCCATTGTATTTCATCACCGACGTAATACTCTGCTTGTCGAGAGCTTGCTAATTGCGAGACAAACAAAACACAAGCTTACTGAGGTAGTCCATCAACATCCTAGAACAGCGCAGACTCTTTATCACTGTACTAAACCACCTTGCTGGGTCAACAACCTCGATCCCCTGAGCAGGCATTGACTGGATGGACTGAAGTGAAGCTCTAGTTGCACCCAGTGGCGTAGCCACGGGGTGAGATTTTGAGTTTCTAAAAAAAATTTTATCATTGATCTACATGACGCCATGGGCGTCAATCCTGGGGCAGGGGCACATGTCCCCCCCTCCCCACACTTTTTGAAGGGTGGGGGACACAATATCAAATGTCCCCCCCCCCCCAGATTTTTGAACTCGTGTCTCATTTACAGGGCCCTATTATGTACTACAATGTATCTTTTGCTAAGATAATTATTGGTTAAAGTGATAAGAAATTTCCTCAGATCACACCACAGAGCATCGAGAATCCAATTTTTTTCGGGGCCCTTAAGCGGGCCCCGAACCCCACGCCCATAGCTAAGAATACCGATAGCTGATTCAATGACTCCAACCTCGAAAACGATGTTCAAATAATTATCTTTTGCTAAGAAAATATTAGTTAAAGTGATAAGAAATTGCTTCAGATCACACCACAGAACATCTAGAATCCATTTTTTTTCGGGGGCCTTAAACGGGCCCCGAACCCCACGCCGTAAGGGCTTCGCGCTTGGCGCTCGCATCAGTTCTGATCAAGGTATGTCCCCCCCCACCCCCCCCCCCCACTTTTGCGATTGACGCCCCTGCATGACGCCCCCATGAAATGTTCCAGCCCCCAGTGCCCCCCCAACTGAAAAATTCCTGGCTACGCCACTGGTTGCACCGAAACCGAGAGTTACAATAGTGTAATGTTGATCATTCACAAAATGCCCTCTCGCCAGAGTTTTGTTTGCATAGCGCCCTCTTGCGACAGCATTAATTCGTCTTCCTTAGCGCCCTCATGTGACGGTTATTAACAGGGTGACCGTTTTAGCCGATTTTCGGCTAACTTTGACAGATTTTTGTTGAAAAAAACCCAGTTTGACAGAAAATTTGACAGAATGCAATTTTTTTTGGCAGATTTCTGTCAGAATTCTGCAAAAATGGATATTCGACAGAAAAACAGCAAATTTAAAAGAAACAAGCACATTTGTTTAAAAAATCTTCAACCTTTTCAAACAACCCTTGCATAATGGGACGGTTAGCTGGTCTAGGTGTTGAGGTTCACAGTGGGAACCGGACTTTGTCGTAACGCAACTGCATTTTTACGCAATTTCGTAACATCTTTATGAGACTTCAGATTAAGGCAAATTTGAAACTTAAATAAGGCAAATAGTACAACATTATTCTGTGCATGTGATTTTAAGTGTTTATAGTGTTTTCGGGTAATGATTCTGGGAAATTTGACAGAATTTTGAATTGCATTTAGCAGAATTTGGCCATGACCTTACGGTCACCCTGGTTATTAATTATCAGTCTCAGCCACAAACGTGCTTGAAGGGAGACTATCCTTGACCCAGCACTCACCCCGCGAAAAGGCCACATGCCGGCCTATATTACTGGACAAAATTAATGACCATTAATAAATGTGAACGCACACAGAGACTTCATTATCGCACTCAAGTCAATGGATTGTCTGTAAACGCAAATACTTTATTAAATTCACTAGCATTACACCAGAATGCATGGTATATGCAACGATGTACAATGCATAATCCTGACAATTTACATACAAGCATTATTTATACATCATTGGAGAGGGATCGGAACAGATGGAAATGCTTTGGGTTTGCATAATTCATTCTATGCAGCATTAGAATTATTAAAATAAAATCATACTATTAACCTGTACTCTATATATTGCCTTATTCAAAAATTGCGACTTTAGGAAGAAGGTTTAGTATTTGTACATCTTGTTTTAACAACTCTTTCTTACAACAAACAATATACTTCAAGAAGTCCCTCAAGCGCATATATATATACATGTTCAAATCCACACTGGAAATCAGGGGCAAATATGAGCAAGTTTCTGGCGAGGACCATTAGCCGACTAGGGTTTGATTCGTGAGTGACGTAACTTACGCTTGCGCGGTAGCAACGTGCGAACGCCTCTACAGTCAAATGATGGTCAAAATGTCATCAAAAAAACTATTTGAAACTGGCTCCCTGCTGTGCGTTATAATTATGATGATGCGCGCAGCAATTTGCAACCAGCCATGTAACCTTGACTGTTTCCCCCCCCCCCCCCCCCCCAAAAAAACCCCACAACAACAACAACATCATTGAAGTCCGAAAGACGGTGTAAATTTTACTTGAGCTACTCTCAACTGAACATGCTGAACCTGGGTTAAGCATTGGATAGGTATTAAATTGGCAAAGTTGGTGACATCACAGGTGAGAGTGGCCCAAGTAAAATGTACACCCTATCATTAATTAATTGATTGTATTTCTGGATCTATAGGGACCCAAATGGGATGATGGGGTAAAAAGAAGTGGATTGAGAATAAGTCAGGCTTTATAATATATAACTTCATTGAAGAAAAAAAAATCATTAAACGGTTTTAATCATTGTTTTTTTTAATGTTGCAATTTTTTGGCACACTGTACATGTATTAATCCAATGCAATACTGTTTACTGACAATCTCCATTAAACGCCGCATAAGGCCAAACACATTAAATCCAAAAACCGTGCCTAATAAACATTACAGATCCATAACGAACCCATTTCTTTATATCTGACCATATTTACTTGATATTGTTATATGACCGCCATGATAAGAAAAAATACCGAAAGGTTGTTTACCATAATGAAACTCTTGTGATATGAACAGTCTTGCAACAAATTCTTGAATATGCAAAACATGATGACAGTATTTTTGGAGGGTATCATGACAGGAATGTTTCCCGCATAGATATAATCCAGAGGGCTCGATATGTGCCCGCGCGCAGAGATTAGCATAATGGCAAATTAGTCCAGTGAACTATATAGTTTAATATCACCGGGTAATACTACCGAAGGTGACCCAGCCCGGCGATCAGCGCGATGTGTTAGCAGTGCAAAGTCAGCTGCAGACGGGATTTCCTGACCCAATTCTATACGCTTCCGCGAGGCCGGCTGGCGTCGCCTGACGGATCGTACATGGCTTGTCGAGGGGCAAGGACGCGCACACTCACGGTCAGGTCTGAGCTCTACAACATGCTATATAGAATTATAATATCCAGGGACTATCATTGCCATAAAAAATATGCATGCGCACAGGGCCAGGGATAACGCCAGTTGTACACATTACTTTATGTTACGAAACTGAACCGTTTTAAGTTCAGTGGGTTCACATTTTGACACAGTATAGTAGGGCCTATACTCGTGAAGAAAATATCCGGCTGATTTGGTTAGAAACTGGAATAGCAGATTCGGCTCTTATAACAGTACATTTGATACTGCCGATCATGCCGGAAAAGCGAATAACAGTGTGTTGCTGATGTACGATACAGTCCACGACGAGTCCGGGCATAGTACTCCCACGAGGCCCCCTTCAATGGAGAAACCTATGTTACCGAGCAACTGCCCTGCGTGACTCTGAATTATCAGAGCAATAGCTGGCACAATGCCTTCGCCATTGAAGGGGGCCTTCGTAATAGAATTGTTAGCGTGCTCGGATTGGTATCTATAGTACGCTTTGGGGGATCATGTTGGACAAAAGGTACCGAAAAACTGGGGACAAACCCGAAAAAACCTGTATAATTTGATGGTAAAATGTATGGTAATGTTAATGCACCAGCATGGTCTGGTATTACATCACAGAGGCCTATATGCATTCCATGCATATAATTTGATGAAGCTGAAAATGAAGTCAACGGTTATGATAAAAACATTCCCCACTCTTTCCATGGCATTGCATGAAATTTCGAGTACAGTAGGTCTACGTGCGAGTGCCTAGGCCACTCTAGCTGTCATGACGTGCATGTAAGCCTTATACTCAACCTGTACCTTATTGCAAGAAAAAACAAATTCCGTTCAATGTACGTCACAACTCTTTTCTCTACATTACACTTTACCGAAGTCAATAATTGTGCAATCCTTAAAATATATTCATGCGTTCTAGACATATTAATACTCGTCACGAATAGTAAAAAAATCTCTGGTTTACTCCTGCACGCAATGTACCCGGTACGTTTTTAACGTAACAAACAAACTAACCATTATTACTGTCATAAATGTTCTCACAATAATGTTAATTACGCATTAAATGCACCCATATTAAGAACTTATAGAAGCAAAAGACATGACCTAAAGGCAGGGGGTCACATCTTAGGTTAACCTTAGCAGGTTTGACTTTGTGCCATTTACAGTAAGGCAGATATAGGTGCAGAAATTGTGCCTTTGATGATACATAGGCTACAAGCATGGACACAGTCAGAGTATGTTTTAAGAAAGATGTTTGGCTATAGGGTCATTGCAGATTTGTCCTGTAACAAAATATTGGTAAAATAACGAGCCATGGCGGCCATTTTCAAAATGGCTGCCACCGGCATGTTGAAAGTACTGTGCAAAGATGAAGGTGTTGGAAGGCCTATAATATGCCTTCCATTTTATTTTTTTACATCAACACAGTACCGACAGTGCCTGCATTCCAATGTAGGCAGAAGTTAGCATTACCTTTTGTTTGAAATCAATGGTGCTCAGTTATCCATGTCTGCAGAGCTGACAGACCACAGTTTATATGTTGCAACCACAATGGCAGTGTTCAAGTACATGTACATAACTTTGACATGCCAACCCATTTTCCTATACACCTCGTACCGTACAAAGGTACATATAGGCCATACATGTATTTCAAAAGTGAGATGGGGCTGAAGCGATTTGATGGAGTTAGTAGGCTGACAACTGGTTAATACTGAACAAGGGTCTAGGAACTAGCAGCCCGGGGATTTATACACGGTTATTTATACAGCAAGTATGTACTGGTACACATCAGCACCAGTTTACTAGCGTTTGCCATCACGGTCATGCCAAACATTGAGCGTTGGTTCGAATTCAACTAATTCAAGATGGCTGCAGAGTGCATGCAGAGCCATGATACACAAAACGAGATACAAGCTCACACTAACACTGAATACATATAGTACGATTCGTTTCGAACCCAATTGAACTTTCAGCTACGGTGCACTTATGGAAATAGCCCACAACCATTCTATAATATTAGGCTAATACAGGCTCTAATACTGACATTTTGTTTGGAACATTTCTTTTATCTGTGTTTAATTGTATGAATGCATATCCTGACATGTATATTCTTGTAAAGGGCCCATTATAATAAAACACGCCATTTATGCGCACTTAGATTATTCCCCATTTTCACTCTTTCGTAAAATGCTAAAATAAAATAAAAAATCAGTTCGAATTAAAAGAAAAACTTTAAACAAAGGTTCACAGAAGCTTAAAATTGGCTTCAACACCATACCATGCTAAATCCAACAAGATCCTGCATAATTCAAATGAACCCTTGATGGTTAGGGTTTTAATGCTAATTGTTTAGTTCTAAAATCATATGGAGGACCTAAATGAACTTAAAATCAAGTGGTTCCACCATCGGAAACATTGAATCGAAACATCGAATTTAACACAGTTTTAAAATGACTGAATCCAAAATTCAATAGACCTGAACCCCCGCATCTTGACAGTACGGTGGGAGAGGTTTTTTGATAGTATACTGCTTAGTTATCATTTTCAAAGTTCTAAATAATGAAAGTAGGCCCATTAGGCCATAGGCCTATCTTATCTCGTGAAATCAACTTTGACCGTTTCAAACTTTTGATTCAAGAAACAGAAACAAGGACATTCTCAATTGAAGCAATTCTCAGAAACTATGAGAATTTTAGCCATCATAGATAAAGCTGACACAATTATAGGAGGCTATATCTAGTTTGAGGAATTTTTTAGTAAATACAAAAGACTTGACCCAAACCAAATAGAGTTATCCTATAATGAGTCAGTCTCATCTCAAACTGGCCCATCATGCAATCAGCAGGCTGCGACTCGACCAAAAAAATGGGTGTTTTTTTCCAAGTTCAGAATTTAGCAAAGTCATTGCGTATTACACCCTGCAGGACCATCCGAGACGCCAAAGTGCTCCATGGAACGTTTTTGTAACTCACTTCATCAGTACAATTTGTAACACAGCCTAAAATTATTTCGTTTGCATTTCTCAACTGAATATTCCATCCTAGACTAAAAACTACAGCAAGGGAAGTTACTATTGAGTGAAACCTAATTTGAAAATACCAACCTGTAATTATATTAAGTTTAACAAACGCAAAAAGAACTCTGTATAAACAACTGTTTACCGCATTTCAATACAATGCTGTTTGACATATGTCAAAAGGAAATTTCACTCTTTAAATTCTAGCTTATAACACTTCATATTATATCTGCAGACCTTTGGTATGTACATTTCCCACAGTTAACCACTAAACGTACTTAAACATTTTTTTTTAGAAAAACCAGTCAGTCCTTTTCAGCTCTATCAAAGCGTCATAAGATTTAAAAAAAAAAGTACAGAAAGTGTCCAGGGTCACCAAACAATGAGTTTCGTTTAAACATATTTGTGCCAAAAATTCTCAGGATAAAAAAACAGGAACTCTATAATTTGAGAGCAATACAAAGGCAAGGTGAATGAAAGGTCAATAATGCCGACCTTCATGTAGCCTACCGGACCGGAAAAAGCGACCAAACCAACGTTGACCGTTTTGAGTTGAAGTTTTAACGGTCTGTTGAACAATACGCTTAAATATTTTTAAATTGGCCAGGACTGAGTGGAAAGTCGTCGAGTTCAGACAATTCAAGAACAAATTGACGATTATAATGTCCAAAAACTTTAAAGGAACAGGGTTTGTTCAAGACGCCGAAAAAATAATGTACAGAACTTTGCAGATTGCATAGAATAATGCTAAGGAAGTTCGCCCTAAAGGGTGAAAGGTGCAACTTCCAAGCACACCAAAAAGGTTTTGATTGTAAAATCTCCGTGGCCAATTGCAAACTTTTTCTCAAGATGGCTGTTGCATTTTTGTTGATCTTTTATTGATGCATTAATTCTGCACACGTGTATATCCACTGCATCCCATAGGATTGCAGACCAGTATACCTGCCATTCCTAAGTGATAATGAAGCCCACTTCCAAAATTACGGAAACTACTCGCAACTCTCCAAGGTATTTATTAAGACACGCATTAAACTAAAGCTTCTTTCATCATCTTTCACTTTTTGTTCAGATTTGTTGGGGTAAAACCATGAATTTTGGGAGAAAATTCCATCCTAAAATGATCACCCCTAAAAGTAGTCCATTTTGAAAAAGGATACCGAAGCCCGTTGCCAAATTGAGCAATTGTAGGGTCCAATTTCATCCAAATTTTACAAATACGAGCTCGCAGTCCTTTTCACGGCTTCCCATCACCCTGATTTTTAACAAACGTTCAAGTTCAAGGCCCACAAAATACTCTAAAACCAGAGAATTTGAGGGCATGCAAATCGGGATATGACCGGCGTATAAAGGCAATTTCAGGCCTATTTCTATTGTGGCCTGCACCCATAGATAATACACACGTTGCATTGCATGCTGGAAGTCCATTAGGGTTGAACCCTTTCGCATTTGCAATATGAACCTGACATTTCATTCTTGGCAAGCCAAACTGACACAGGATCTGCGGGGTTGCGGCAGGTTAGCCGACGGAGGTGGAAAGGTAACGCCGGTCTACACTGGTCCAACAATCACGGATGTTCCGATTGGAATCTTCGCAATTTGCACACCTTCATTGTGTCGAGAACAAGTCCCTGCTGTGTATGAATTCGCCTTCGTTGACGCCAATGCTCTATTTTTCTTCTCTTTTTAATCAGCGAATTGTTTTCACAACATGAAAGAAGCGAATTTCTTTCAACACCGGCTTCCTGTGATGAATATCTATGGTGGCCCTGAAGGACCGTCACAGTTCTGAATTTCGTTCCCGACACCTAAAATTTCTTAATAAATACGAAATTAAATTGTGGGCATATTTTGTGCTGTCGTGATTTGAATGCGATTTTTATGTCAGTTTGTGTTAATGACTGTGAAGCTCAAGGTGTCAACCAAAAAGAATAACTATGTCGTATAAAAATTCAAGCTGTCTGTGATGTCCTTTCCGTGCCATCATACAGAGTTGCTCTAAACCCCGGAGTTCCAGTGTGTTTCCTCCTTTTTATGAAAGTTTCCGCTTCACACGAGTCAGCTAAGTTTACGTTTGATCAACAATTCCAAAATATCAAATTCCAATTTTATACAAAGGCTACATGTGGACTGCTGGAGCAGGCTAAGCTCATAAAATGTTTGACCCAAAGTTGAACCTGTCTGCAATTGCGGGCAACGCTTAAGGCTATCCAAAGTAACCACTTCTGGGTTTGTAGGGTTATGAACAATTGCCTTAAACTAAATAACGTATGAGGAAAGGTTTTTTTTTTATTTTTTTTTATAAAGACAGGACTGTTTCCAAATACCTCATGCTGCATGTCCATTAAACTGTATACAGTTGTTAAAAGGATAAGTAGCATGTGGGGTTCGGAAACAGTTTATTCAGTTTCTTGGTACTCTTTGATTTACCACACAAACGACTTGTTTATCCCGGGGTAAAAATCGTAATGTTTTGATGCGCACACTCGCAGATTGGACCACTTCGACATTCCATCTGCGAGTGTGCACTTCAAAGTTTGACAATTTTTTTCGGGCTACACAAGTCGTTTGCGAGGCAAATCAAAGAGTATACCAAGAAACGGAAGAATGTTTTTTTCCCGGAGTATACAAAATATCCGACAACTTTAGACGGTACTGTCACGTTTTCCTGCTCCAATGTTTTTAATCTTATGTTTTATTTCATGAAAAATTCAAGAACGTAAATGCCATCATGTCACCACAGACTTGTTTGCAATTACATTCTGAACTGAAAAAAAAATCGTGCAATCTCGGTTTGCACACCATGGTTGCAATAACGAGCCAATCTTCTGAAATTGAATAAACACACAAAAAACGTGACCGCCGTGTAATTATTGTATGCGCCAGATGAAGTCTGGTACCCTATGCATGAACGTTGGAAAGTACGTACATGTACATGTACATAATTATAAATGCACTAGGTACATGTACATGTGCATTATGTACGTATACGTGCAGCTCAGAAACGGGAATATGCTTTGAATGCATACCGTGCCGAAAAATGTCGGGCTTACATACCGACTTTGACCCGTGATCTTTGGAACTAGAATCTATATTCCCCTTGATATTTCCGAATAAGAGACAACACAAGTTCTCACAAGACAATTTCTCCTCCGCGAACCTAGCTAACGGACGTAAGCCACAGGAAATAACAAGTTGGTCTCTTTGCGAGGCTTCTAAATGAAACTATTACGATAGAGGTCTTTCACATAAACCATTTTAATATCATCAACTTATTTAATTCACCTACATGTATTTTGAGATTCGAAACCTAGGCTTCGTCTGTACCTATTAATCAACTCGGCATAATTTCAGCCGTTTACTATACACAAAACTGATGGAACCGCATCAAACATTGCCCACATTTCAGAGGATTTGATTTTCCTGAAGCGGAGTTTGGCATATATCTATTTTGAGCCGGGTCCCGCCCCCGAATCCTCCTGAACCTGAATCCACAGCATAGACGACAACGACGTTTCAAAAACCCCTTCATTAATTCGAGGAGTCAGACCAGACATTGGCTGACCTGAGCAAATTATTATCGTGGTCTGTTTCGGGTACACTGCGCTGTGAGGTCACATAGTTTGCGCACGGCTCTCAACCGTTTATTATCAGATAGAACACATGCATGCACTCAGCACACGTTACGCACGTACATTTTTGTATGTACAGCGCTGGCGGTATATGGTTGACAATTTAGGCCTACTGTATACAGTCGATTGTAAATAACAATATTGAGTTGCTTTGGGCTTACAAAACTATCTGGGCTCGCAGATTTAGTGGACTAGACCGAGACCAGCTGTACATTACTTTATCATTCACTGTGACAAAACTAGACTGATGGTCTGGAGGTTTTGACCATGTCAAATCGTCACCGTTTTCACGAAGGGACGGGCATTTCAAAATGGACAATATTTTTTCGATTTCGAGTTTTTTTCTTCACTTTTTTGCTTTAAAGCATGGTACTTAAGCATTCTGAAATTTTTCCGTAAGCAAAACATCATTAATTCCTGAATAACATTAATGACGTCAGGGGCAGGCACCTCGATAATTGCATTTTGCGATTTCACGAAGAGACGCGAACATGCCTGCCCCCGTGAACACGTACAAAACGTATTGCACGGAAAGGCGGTAAAAGTAGGTCAACGAAGATTTTCGTTTTCACGAAGGGACCGGAGTCTTTACTAATTAATTTTGGCTGATTCACCACTGTATTAATTATAATTTTGGGTTCAAATTAAAGTTCACCTATCAAAGAATTACGTCAAGGTTTCCTTATTGCATAAAGTTGTTGCAAAGTAGTAGTTTTTGCTGCTTTAAAAACAGAGAAACTTCTCTTGCGAATATCTCAAAAATTGGTTTTTCTTCAAAATCCACATGCCCGTCCCTTCGTGAAACCGGTGACGAAATGATCCTGAATTTGATATTTTACCACGTCAGTGTCAATTATTTTTTATAGAGAAATATTCCAATGCCTTTTTTCCATTTAGTTTTATAACAAAAAATAAACAATAATACTCATGTCCGTTTATAATTGGTTTAACATTGTTCAGCTAATAATAACAGCTTCAATTCAATGTGTGCGTTTCATATTTCGACACTCTATTCAGTCTATGGTCTAGTAAAATGTTGAGCTAATTCTAAGACGCTACAGACCACCGCCTGGTGGATGAGAGCAATAAACCTTTATCATGGGGTAGCGCCATCTTGTTTTTCTGCCATTCAAAGCAATGTAACCAAACTGAGGCTGGAGGGAAAATAGTATGTTCCTTTTATCAATATGTGAAGTTGTATCACTATTGTCAATGAGTGTACAGGGAACAAGACAAATACGGCAGCATCATGATCAAGGTCTATTACCTCGATAATCAAGCTCTCTAAATATGAATCCACTTTTATTGCTTTACCCTGGGTATTCAAGCAGCTATTATTTCATATTTGCATAGTATCTATAGCAACAAGTGAAATTATTGAGAATCGCAGTGTATGATTTCCTGAAACAAAACAAGGCAGTGAAATATATCTCTTGTTTTTAAACAGTGAAAATGCACTCCATTCGAGTGACAATTATTTACTCCCACTGACTGAAACTATAGGGACCTGACGTTTTACAGCATGTTCTCCCACTCAAAATTACTACAATTGATCCATGCCATCAGAAATTATGCAGTTTTTCCAAAGGACCCATTTTTATAGCTGTCCATGGAATGACATTGGAAGCTACTGAGCCGATTGAGTATTACAGATTACACACAAGTATTCAAACACTAATGAGATTTGAATCATTTAAATCAAGACTGAAAACAAGATAGTGTCAGATTTGGTGTTTTGAATATGAGGAACGAGCCGTCTATACTTTTCTGAAATATTAATGGCGATGTTGGTATGTTTTCCTTTGCAAGTTCTCTTCCTTTCATCCAAGTGGAAAAACGTCCATGTTTCATTGTGTTTAATAATTGGTATTCATGAGATCGTAGAACGGTAAATGATGAGTGGTGGACAGCTTAATTTTGTGATCTTCACATTAAACTAGACATAACCTGGGAATATAGTACGCAAATTACGTGACATATTCAAAGTTACTTGCCAATAAAACTTACTTTATGCCTGTTTTTTTGAGCGAGCCACATATTTTTTTTTAAAAAATTTCTAATTCGGTCAGTTTTTTGGGGGCTCACCCTGTGGCGTGAAATTCATTCAGCCGACAAGATCAAGTTATCACTCGAGTTTCAAGTGAATTGGGTCTTTTTTGTCTGTGTATTTCAAGGTAAAAATCGCCTGATTTTCACTGTACAGGGTGACCACCCAAAAAATGCAGCCCTAAAACATTCGCCTTTTATAAAAAAAAAAAAGAGATCTGTGGATTTTTACGTTATGGGTATCAGATTAAAGGTAAGAGCTTTTCTTTTCTTTCAAATACTGAAAAAAATTATGAAAATAGCACTTTGGGTTGCTGAGAAAATGCCAATTATGTAAAAGTAGTCATTTTTCATCCTGTACACAAAACATTACAACAGTAAGGGATTTTCACTGTACCCATTTTGTGCATGTCCTAATGCTTACAAACAACATGGCACATAATATGACAAATGGATTTAATGGAAATACCTTTTATTTTCCATCTGAACAGGTATCTCATCCTTTTTAGTCCTGTTTTAAACCCTTTCAGCATCATAAATATGTCAAAATATTAAAGAAATTACACAAATGAAGGATAATTGCACTGTAGGCTTACAGTAAAATGTTTCACTGTTAGAAGTACTAGTGTACAGGATGAAAAATGACTACTTTTAGTTACATAATTGGCATTTACTCAGGAACCCAAAGTGCTTTTTTCATAATTTCTTTCAGTATTTGAAGAAGAAAAACCCAGCTTTAATCATTGACTTTTATCCACTATGCATTTTAATTTAATTTTAAGTTTAATGGGTTGCCAAGAATGCCAACAAGCGTTGGTTTTAAAATATAGTAAAATTCCAAATGCATTCAGCCTCCAATCAGTCTTTTATGTTATCAGAAACATTGCTCTTTTCTTTACATTGTATTCAATTTCAAACAAATCGTGTCAATACCCGCTAATTTTCTGCACCGTGGTTATTTCAATGGCTTCACAAGACAGTCTAATATATTTAATTTCAGTTTGTTTTAAAAGCAAACTATTCTAACCTAACCTATTCTAAATCTAAACTGATTTCCAACTGTTCAACATATCAGTTCTTGTTAAATCGACATCAAGAACTATAAAATAAGTTTAACTCTTAGAATATACTTTGAGGAGTATTTGGATATAATAGATACAATCGCATTGTTCTTAATTTATTAACGACAACTAAAAAAAATCACTTAAAAGAAAGATAAAAATTGTAATAAACTAAATCTGGAGGAACAAAATCTACAAGCTGGAAGAGTATTTCAAAAGTATTTCAAACATTTGGTTAGATTTGCAAATTCGACCAAGTTAAGCATAATTTATGTAGCATTCTTTAATTTACACATTTACACTTTGTATAGAATGTTTAATTTTCTGGTCAAGTTAAAGAGTCAAGTTTTTTCATTGAAGGGCGCCCTCAGAGGCTAAGATTCAATCAAAAAACTTGAGACTTACAAGAAATGCGTCCACAGGAGAGAGTTTTCGGCGTCGATAACTTCACCCTGTGTATGGCAAACCAGAGCATAATTTTTACCGAAGTTGTTGTCCCAATATTCCTTGCTGCCTGCCGTGTAGCATAGGCAGAATTCCAGGCGATCCCCAACTGCCATGTCGCGAGGTGCCGTCAGGCCGAAGGAAAATCGATCGGTGGGGCCGTCGCAGGAGTTCTGAACGTACGACGCCGGGATGTCCCCGAAGCTTTTCCATCCGTCTGAGGAGTACCTCACCTTAACTCTCTTGTGGTAGCTTAAGTTCTGCACCTTGATCGTCCCCAACACGGTGAAATCCGAAAGTATGGCGTTCTCCAAGCAGACCCCTTGTTGGTTCACGCGCGTTATGAAATCCGGTTGACCTCCGGGTTGTATGAATGACATGGAGAGGTAGCGGGGATGGATGGACAGAGCGACCGTCCGGCCTGACGCATCGAGGCCCGCTGCAGCCGCACAAGCAGCGGCGGCCATCGATGGGTAATCTGGGGGCGACTCGGACTCCAAAATATCCTGAACTGTCTCCAGGTCCAGGCCCAGGGCATCAGCAAACCGCACCGACTTTCCTCCCGGGGTCTCCGGTGTCTTACTGCTGTCTTTGATGGAAGATTTCCGCCTGAGAATACCAGTATCCGTTGTGTCAGAGGAAGAGGCCACACTTGCAGGTGAGGTCACAGTTGGCGAGCTGATACTCTGGGGGGAGGCCACACAAAGTGAGGACCCCGAGTCCTCCTCTGTCATGTCCTCCTTTTCAGCATAACGAGGCCTGTCCTCCGAGGAAGCCGAACTGCAATCGTCAAACTCGCAATCATTCTCCAGGACATCTTGATCCACACAGCGGGCAAGTTCAATGTCGATCGGCGGCGGTCTCGACATATTTTTCATCCTACTCGACTTCACTGGTGTATTTGCCATCTCCAATGTAGTCTCTGTTCCATTTAGGTCCGTATCAGCTCCTCCGTTCGTCAGGGTGTTGGCGGTCATATTGGGCCTTGCGAGCGGCGATATGTTTATAAGCGCAAATTCTCCGCTATTTACATGGTCCGGCGACCCTCCAGATCCTGCCAGCATGTTCGCGAACACACGGCGATATCAGTGTTGTTGTGGTACTCTATTTTCTCATGCACTGTGTACGTACGTCCACGCGTCACAGTGTCCAGTGTGTCTGCCTATAATAGTACTAGTAGTCTACGTGCTGAACTGCACATAGGCACATTGACCGGCTACGTCATCATACCGTTCGGGTCAAGTTGTGGCGGCCGGTCTAGCCGCACGTCATCACAGTCGGCTAGCATAGTCTGTACTGACCTATTCGTATTGATGTGGAATGCATAAATATAATTATTTTGGCTGACTACTTGAACTACGAGTGGTCACACTTCGTTTCACAGTGATGACGCTGACATGACTTGCATATTTCGTATATTTACGAAACTTGTTTATTTACAAACGTCAACTCCACTGAACTCTAAGACTAGTCTGTATGGTTCTTGAACACACTGGCTATTGTGCACATGTAAATACGAAGTTCATCCTTGCTTCATGGTCAGCGATTTAACTGGCACTATATGTAGCCTGCTAGCACTGCCATCGGAGTCTATGTCCTTCGCATCGGGATCAGAGTTCATCATGGTTGTACGTCGCACGTCCATCTGAAGGGTCGAGTCCGGTTCAGGCGCTCCAACGCTTTGAAGGTCAGGAAACATAGCGCTGCAGCTACATGTATACTTCCTGGTTTTATGCTACATGTATGATGTACAATACGATATAAACATGTCAGTCAGTCTAGATCCATGATATCATGGTAGCATTTTTCAACGGTTCCACTAAAACATCATACTGAAATCATGACATAACTAACAGTGAAATACGTACGGTACCTTCTCAGTCCTCATAAATGGTCGAAAGGTCATTTAAGAGGTCCTACACAATTGGTGGCACTCGGTGGAAGGAATAAGCTTCCTTGTTATTGTACATTCAAATCTCCCTTGTGAAAGCTACTGTGCTGTGTGTATACATGACTCGTGTCCAACTACCGACATACTGCCACGACTGTTTGCGTTGTACAGCCCAGGTATTGTTGGCCAACGTACCAGGAAATCACGCCCGTTTGTTGTAAACTGTGACTAGTATACCATGACTGAGCAATATCCTTCCTGTGCTGAACAGGTTGGGAAATGGAAGTTGGCAAAAATTGGATTCCCAGAAAATTGTGTAATGTTTTTTTCCTGTCCCATAGGTTTGTGCATAAACTGCATAAACTGCTTGTTTGTCATCCATACCCACGATGCAATGCATCGTATAATGTCAATAAAGGTTTATTGCCCATTTTAAACATTGTATTCGTCTCTAGCTTATAATTATAGGCTTTTAACAATCCAGATGAAAATACAAACTTTGTCCTCATTTTATATGAATTCGATATTCCCAGAGCAGAATGTGGCAAACTATTTTGAGCCAGATCCCGAGTTCATGGGCGTCGTGAGGGGGCAGGGGGGGCGCTTTGGAAAAGCAAAACAAAAACAAACACAAAAAAGGAAGAAAAAAAAGAAAGAAAGAAAGAAAAAGAGGCGCGAAGTCATAGTGGTGTAAATTTAATGGGTGGGGGGGGGGGGGAAATGTCCCTGCCCCCCTCTAAAACCAATAAATCGAGAGTTTGTTGAGAAATACAAGAATTTTTTTGGGAAATATATGTTTTGCCCCCCTCTAGAAAAAATCCTGGCGACGCCCATGCCCGAGTTCTTTTCAAGAAAGTGTAAAAAAAAAGTTAAAAGGTGTACCTGACAGTTTTAATGTTATGTTATGTTTTATTCCACTAATAGGTACAAACTCCAAACCCTGGGAAGGGTTACAATAGTGAAATTGAACATTAAATTATTTGGCAGCCGGGTTTACAAAGAGTATCCTTTGAGATTACATCATGCTTTGCCTCTCCTTAAGTTTAGTACATGGGATTATTTAGCTATATGTAATAGTTCGTTTATCTGTAGACGACATTAAAACAATTAATTGGTCATTTTTTGGTTCAACCATTACAGATTTTAAATTGATAATTTAAAAGATCCGGATGTTTGAAATATAATGTCCAAGTATAACAGGCATGCAACTTTTCCTCGGATCAGCTGATTTCCTCTTTTTTAACTTCCCATGTGTGCCATTGAAAATAGAAAAACACTGTACAAAGTCTGGGAAATATTTGAATTTCCTCCTTTTTTTGTGATTTCCCAGTTGCATGCCTGGTATAATTGCATATCAACAACATTGATACACTCACCATTACAATTAAAATCTATCTCAGAATCCCATTTTTGATACAGATCACTATTCAAGATCATAACATTCGTTTTGATAGGAAGGTAATAGTAAATGTATTGATAAAAATTAAATGAACAATGAAAATCAGATTTTTGATTATTCGGAATTCGCTTTCTCTAGTTGAATGATTTAATATAAGTTTTTCACAGTTTCTCTCAGAAACAAAACAAATGCAACTTGACTGGGCACAGTCTGTGCGCTGCATCTGGTAGGAGCGACCCCTTTTCGCTCGTACCCCGCCCTGCAAACAAGGACGCTCGGAATAGCTGGTGCCGCTCCACCAACCTCGTCCCCAGGGTGTCGAGCAGTACGCGCCCATCACTACCTGCTCTCTCACCCTGGTATTGGATCATTTGCATGTGCAAGAATTTTGAACACGTATGCAAATGAGAAATAGTCTGGTGCCTGCATGTGCGTTGTATGCTTTTTGTATGCGGTGTCTGGGGTAAAAACAGAGTCAATTCGTGGCAGCGCGAGCACGGCGTGAGTTACGAAAACACGATTTTTAAAATTAAACTGTTACGATGCAACTGTCAAGTTGCATTTGTTTTGTTTCTTTGTTTGTGAGAGAAACTGTAAAAAAAACACCTTATATTAAATCATTCAACTAGAGAAAGCGAATTCCGAGTAATTAACATTAAAAGTCTGATTTTCATTGTTCATTTAATTTTTATCAATAAATTTACTGATATTGCCTTCCTATCAAAACGAATGTTATGATCCTGGTTGGTCACGACCGCGCGGCCGACCCTGAAATACCTGGGTGGGACAGCTTGAGGCTGACCATGCTCTGCCAGCCCCTGCCCCGTGGCTCATCTCGACTGATCGGTTGGCGTGGGTGGCTCAACGTCCCATAGCTGGATTTGGAGACTGATGATGATGATGATGATGATCTTATCGAGACAACATGCAGTATCATATCTCATATTAAAGCTATAGTCCATCATTTGTAAGTTGTGCATTTTGTTCGTTTGAAGCAACAAAAGTGTTCAAAATCTAAAGAAGGGTACTGAACAACTAACTTGATGAAGTTTCAGCTCAGCTTTAGCTGTATATTCTGAGAAAAACAGCATTCTAGGATCTCAATTTCAAATCAAAATTTGCTGAATCATGTTTTGATCTGCTTGAATTCAGCGTCCGAGACGCGTTCTCACTGAGCCGATTGCAGATATACGCGATGTCGCGCACTGATCCGACGAATTATAGCAACTGCGCGCGCGTGTGCGTCGTCCCAATGCTTGCGCGCGCTTCGCCGAATAACAAAACGAACTACTAATTTAAATTTTCCTACGGTGCGTCTTAAGACGCACCGTTGGAAAGGCCTTCTTTCGTTGATTACTTCAAAATGACAGCCTGCCAGAAAGAATAATTTCACAGGGAGTTTAGTCCCCTTACTATCTTTTAACCAAGTATGTTTTTAACAATAATTACGCCAGTTACTTTTCGGATGGCTGCAAATGATGGACTATAGCTTTAATGTGAGCAAATTGGAAAGGAAATTAGTATAGGAGGCGTGGACGAATGATCGCGAAAACACGTACTGCACGTTGTGAAAAATAGCACCAAGTACACGATAAAAATCAATTACTAGCCAATTGCGGCATCGAATCAGGATACAGGAAGAAAGTTTCCTCTCCAGGGCTTACTATTGGAAACGAGGTTGGAAATAAAGTGAGCACTGGGGACAAGGTTGCCGCTACCAGAATCTTGTGAAGGAAGTACGGATGGCATTATGGGAAACTTATCATGACCCTCGCTTGTACTATCTAGCGCGTTACGCATGATAAACAGCAATAGTGCTGCATGCTATGTCACATGTCACGCAAAATCTATCCAATAAGAGCTCGACAATATTGTGTGGAAAATACTTTAAAACATGTTTCGAGGGGTCGGGATTTTAAAACCATTTTTTACAATAAGTGATTGAAATGACATTCTTTTACGGACGATTTAACGTTAGTAAATATATTAAAATAATTCTTATAACAATTGCATTTAGGACAGAACCACAAGTGTAGAATACAATCCCGTTCCCACACATTCGCCAAGCTCACAGATTGTCTTTGCCATGGCCATTGTTATTCGCTAATCAGTTTTCGCTCCGATGCACACATATTTAGTAAAAAATGCTATGAATCATGCATTTCGTATTTAAAAGAATAATGATGCGAATCAGATAAGTTGTTGATTCTATACTTTATTTTTGTTTGTGAAGAAAATTGCCAGTCATCTTGGCCTAAATAACTTTGCCTACCATAATTTCACTGCCGCGAACCCATGAGTCGAAATTTACTCCTATATGATGGTGGCCATTAACAGCACTATTAGAAACATTTCGGAGCCTCCGAAAAGTTTGGTAGATGTTTTCTAGTATAACCTAAAATCACTGACGTAATGTTAATGTCAGTAAGATAATTGTTGATTAAAATTAAAGAATGCACATTGAACCTCAAACAAAGATATATCGAGGGATTTGCTTTCTCTATAGTTGAATTTTTAAACATAATTCAATTCAAAGTTTCTTTTCGCAAACGCAAGAAAAGAAATGCTAACTTGACTGAAAATGGGATGGGAGTAACAACATGGCTTCATGTGGACTATAGAGGGCGCAACACAAAACAAATCAATTTCCAAATGCAAGCGTGCAGCTGCAGATATTTGTAAATAAAAAAAATGTTACTACGGCTCAACTCAGTTAAATTTTGCAAATGTGGAGGTTCAGTGCAAAGAGGACTGTTCCCAGCCCAAAATTGGGCGTGGTTGCAGATCCTGTTTCGAATAACCTTCAGGTTTTGGCAGAAAGCAATTTGGAAAACAAAGATGGCTCCTTCGTCAGTAGTAATTTTAGCACGTGCACTTGCTGCGGGCGCGGCGACGTTTCGATGGATCAGGTATGTCCTTGTCACTGTTCAACGATGAGGGCGGAATTTGGATCACACTCCTCTCGTATTCGTTTTCCTCGTTTGATGTCGGCTTAGTTTCCCTGATCTTCAGCGCTGTCATGAAAGTTTGAGGAAATAACGAAGAAATTTAAAACCATGGGCTAGTCTGGTTCCCTGACCTGAAAAAAAACCTGACGTTTCTTGGTAGTTCATAGGTGAGGTAACCGTCACAAAAAGGTAACACATACAACATTTGCAAACATAAAAACACAAAACTACCAAATTATTATAACTTACCTTGCCTGACTGTAAGTGAATAACAGTCTGAAGTATCCTGTGAAATCATGGCACTTGGTGTGCTGTCATTTTCAAGAAAAGTGCATTTTTGTATCAATTTGTACAAAATTTGTACAAACGATGGTTGGAAAGAAACTTACTTTTTTTTCTTCAATTAATGCCCCTCAATTCACCAAAATTAGTCACATTTTGTTTACCATCGGTTACTGTACACGTCCGTGAACGGCTGCAAGCCAGCTAGTCTGGTTCCTTACCCTGACAATTCCCGACGTCTATAAATTGCTCCGTTTCGTCTGAAGTAGGGTCAGGGAACCAGACTACACGAACAGCATTTTGTTTCTTGGTTTTTCCAGCGTTGATGAACACAAAACTTTAAACAGGCCAATGTAACAATATCTGCTATAAAATTGTAACCCCCAAATCAATCCATTTCTGAAAATTACAGCAAAAGCAAAAGTTGTAGAAAGTGGCGCATCAAAAACCTGCTGGGCGAGAAACCACTGTATGTTGTAAACTCAATCGATATTGCTGTTATAACATACACGTTTACCTATTACAATCAAATGGGAGCAAAAAACTGTCATACAATCAGTAGTATAAAACGTGTTTTCCAAAACTTCTTTCCGTTCTAATGATACAAAAGTGAGAAAGGAGGCATTCCCAGGCCTCCAGCTGGTGATGGGGGTGTGCCCTCCCTTATGCCATCGATTTACTTTATGGAAGGAGCAAATTATTTCTTACCAAGTTGGGCAAATATTCTCTCCACGTTTTCTCCCGTCTTGGCACTCGTTTCAAAGAAAATGGCGTTTAAAAGATCAGCATACCCCCTTGCTTCATCGGATGGGACAACTCGACCCGTCTCTGCAAGATCCAACTTGTTGCCCACCACGACCAGCGCTATGTTTGTGTCGGTGCGCATCCGTATAGTTGGAATCCATTCGGTGTGCAGATTTAGGAAACTCTTCTGGAAGGTGCGGAGGTATTTCATGTAAATGCAATGATAATGAAATCACAAAATAATTATCTACTCGTGCGTATTATGGATGGAGGAACAAAGACCTTTCCTCACTAAGGTCTATAGATGTAGATTGCACAATCGAGACAGTCGATGTGCTGAATCGTAAAACGCGATTTAAAAAATCCTGTGAAAACAATCATTAATTTTGTTAAAATGTACACACAAAACACTCCAATAATAAACAAGAACTTGAGATGGCGATGGTTCAAACTTACTTCGGCTGTGATGTCGTAGACCAGAACGATCCCGTCGGCGCCTCTGAAGTACAATGGCGTCAAGGATCGATACTGCAAATGAACGACACAGTGACGTCATTGTCCATACATGCATAATTCATGATGACACCAGTGCTGAAAATGGGAAGTGACTCCATCCTAGCACTTTAGGAAATGTTCATAGTTATACTGCATTGTGGGATAGGGTTTTTCGTGTGCAAATTCTGAAAAAAAAACACTTTAGGTGGTTTTCAATTGTCCGTATGAGGTTAAATATATATGGGCCGAGACCCCTTTTTGGTCGAAATTAGTGTAACAAAAACTTTGCCCTACAATACAGTGTACCATTATTTCAATGCACACATCCATCACCAAGTAAGGAGTTGGTTTAGGACTATATATCAAAACCAACCCTTCTCAGTGATTTTAAAACACAACTTGCTGTTTTGCCTCTATTTATGTGTTCCGTGTTCAACTTTTTGGGGGAGTACTGTTGATGGGTTACCCACCTTTTCAGATCCTGCCGTGTCCCATATACATATTTTAACCGTCTCCCCATTTACGCTCAGCTCCTTTTCAAAAAAGGCGGCTCTGTTGAGATTCAAATAAAACATGGCGGCAATTCAATTAGTCTGTGGAATATCCTCTTGCACAGCAAGGGTCTATAATGCGACCAGAATGATTCGGCGATTAATTATGCAACTAAACTGCGTCTGCTATATCGGGCGCAATTGATCAAACCAAATGGGAAAAAATAACCATAAAGCCATCACTTTTCCTACGAAACAACTGGGGGGAAAACATTTTTTTTTTTTTTTGCCGCAGCCGTACGGTGGCATATCCCTCCTCTCTCTGGATTGGACCCAGTCAGAATGATTGTAGTTCGAAATAATCGTTTCCTCGTATACTACATTTGGCATACTCACGCTATCGTTGTTGTCTTCTTCTCAGAAAAGGTATCACGCACAAAACGCTGGACAATGCTGGACTTTCCCACATTCGTATCCTGCGAATCGAAATGAACAAGGGACTATACCTCTAGTTGTTTTCAGAATGAACATTTACTTTGGGCTTCCCGCTTGAATCATGTTTGTACGATCGAGTGCCATGTAGTGCATCGCAGTACTTCAGCCAATTTGAAGCTTTATGGAGTTTCAAGGGAAGGGATAGCTTTCGACGTGTTTGTATGGAATTACTGCACTCGCCATTAGAAGACGACAGGCCACAGCTTCGTAATCCAATTTCACACGTGAGCATGTGCAAGATTTTTACTGTGGTATCTGCATCTGTAGATTTCTGCATGTGCAAACTATAAGATATCCCGCACAGGGCACAGACACTATTTTTAGCAGCATACTAACTTAGAGCCCCCTTTGTGAGTGTGAGGAGATTTTCGTCGTTGAGTTTGGATTTAAAGACAGTCAGACTTGATAAGTCCCTAATATTTACCAGTAGAGTGTTCCATTGGGCTACACCTCTTGGCAAGAAGGAAAACTTGTAGCAATCCTAATTTTTTTGAGGACGATAGAATGACAAGTACATTTTCTTTGGATGGCATTGACGAAGAACCTGTTCACATTGATGGAGGCAAGCTGATGGTATGCTTTGTATAAGAAGATCCGAGTCGGGCACTATGATAAGCCTTCTCTCTTCGAGTCGTTTTTATGCAAGGTCTCGAATCACTGAAGAAACACTGCTCCTTCGACTGAAATCTCTTCACAAATCTGCAGCAGCCCGATTTTGAACAGTTCCCAAAGCATCAATGTAAATTCGGTGAAGAGGATCCCAGATGGTTGAACAATACTCTAACTGCACTACGACAATCGAATTTGCTCTCTCTCGAAAATTAATTTTCCGCAAAAGATGGAATAACTCCTTAAAATAAGTTGTAACATAAAAACAAAATGTATAAAATGGTGCAATCTAAGGTTTTCAGAGTTTTGTTATATAATTAATAATATCGGAATCTTATAGTGCACGTATCGACCAACAATTAGGTACTCAAGGTGCTGGAAATCGTGTCTATTATTAAAGAAAGGTAAATAAAGTTCATGAGAAATAAGAGACCCATTATGTAGCACCTTATAAGAGTTTACAAGGTGCTGGGGCGCATATTGCAGCCACTGCCAGAAACACCGGGGCAAACCCTTTTCTTAGCGATAAGTGTTACTGGGTTCTTTAAAGGGAATATACAACATTTGCTTTTGCTGCAATTTTTCAAAAATAAATGAATTTGGAGGATGAGTGTGCTATAGAAAATATTGTTAAACTAGCTTGTTTCACGTTTTGAGTTCGGAGATGCTGGAAAATCCAAGAAAACCAACCATATTCTTACAGTCTGGTTCTCTGACCCCACTTAAGATGAGACGTTGCAATTTATAGACATTGGGAATTGTAAGGTGAGGGAATCAGTCTAGCAGGCTTGTACCCCTTCACAGATGTGTAATCAATTGCAAAGTTAATGCAGAATGACTAAAGATGACAAATAAGGAGCAGTTTTTGAAAAATAAACCAGTTTTCTCCAACGACCAGCTGCGTTGGAAAAATAGTTTTCAAGGAAAAAAAAGTTTTCTTGCAAATGGCAGCACACAAGGAGGCAGAATTTTACAGTTTGCTTTAAACGGTCATCCACTAACTGTCCAGTAAGATATTTTGTTATAATTTGATCATTTCGTTTCTTGATGTTTGATGTTTGCAAATGTTGTTTCTTGATGTTTGCAAATGTTGTATCTTTCCTTTAACGTGCATTACACAACACACGGGACCAAAGGCTTCACGTCCCGTCCGAAGGACGAAGCAATAATGCTAAAGTGCCTTGCTCAAGACTCAAGAGCACAAGCACCATGTTCCAACGGTCAGGATTCAAACCCATGTACCACGGCACACGAGTCGAGCACTGTAACCATTGGACCACAGCACCCAAGTTGTACTCAACTGAACTAATCTGTAACTTGGGTTTTATAATTGGTTAAAGGATCCTTATTTCAGTGTATAGCGTTGACCTTTAAATTACATCAGATCATTACTGAAGTTGGGGCAGGCTGCGTGCAGTTATTTCCTTCCTGAAAAAGTATTCTTTGGAAGGAGGATGGAATTGCAATGACGTACGTCAAACATGACAGCGAGGGCTGGCTGGGGGAACATCCGCATAGTTATTAATTATTAAACATGCATGACTGTTGATACTGTGATAAGAAAACCCAGCCAGTTAGATTGGCAAGTAACGTGTGGATTTTGGTTGTGCATTAAACCATAGCAGGCTTGGACCCACGTACAGTTTTCTCAGTGATGCCAACTGCACTTCTGTTTTTATGAGAGTACTCCTCACCAATTGCAATATTCTCACAGAAATGGTGTTTTTGTCCAAGAGTCGGCCATCTTGAATCGAAAGCGAGGCAAACCCCCAAACTTACGAATGGAAGGAATGAAGATAACTCAAAAACAACAAATTACAGGTTAACCTCATCTCACTGTGCTTCGATAAATTATGTAATGGATGGAAAGTCCACTCAAATTTCGGAGCCATTTGCAAAATAATTTTGAAAGCGAGGCAAACACAACCAATCAGAATTAGCCCGATACCTCCCCATTCAAGAGTGCACAATGAATTAATGGCTGCGGGGAACACGACCTGTGATCGTTGCTATGTAATAAGGCCCATTTGTTTTGAATTTACAACCAGCAGTTTCTGTTGATGTATACTTACCCCAACCAGGCATATTTTATATCCACGTTTGACCGACATCCTTGTTGGTTTCTCGAACTCAAGAGAAGCACTTGACTATACATGTACAAACATTGCAGTGCCGGAATTTGAAGTTGGAATTATATCTGTGGCTAGTGTTCGATACTGCTTACTCTCAATCGGTTCGAGAGAATGTATATAACCAGGAAACCCAACGCGACGACAGGCCAATACGTGCATTGTTGAACGTGATCCTTGTTTGCACTTTGAAACTAGGAATAGATTTTGGTATTCCCCTCGATATACATTTAGTAATGTGTTTCCTTTATAATAAGATTAATCATCGCCAAAAGCAAACAATGTTGGACAAGTAGAAGCGGACGAAAGTCCAATTCATGTTTCAACAATTGGGTAAACGAATAGACAACTTGTGCACGTTTCGTCTTTTCGATGCCAGATGCGAGTTGCTGTGCACTCGCCGGGATACTGAGCAGTAACCTTCCCATAATACTGAAAACGTTGAGCGATAAAAATTGGCAAAAGCTAGAAAAAATGCTGCAATTTCCCTCACAATTTTATCCTTCACTTGTGGACTACCCAACAATTGTGGTTCTTCCTACTAGGAGTTTGGAAGTTGATGTGGACACGAATTTAAAATAACTGGGCCACAAAGTCTGACTTGATATTATCTTTATTTCAGTACTTATTTACATATCAAGGTGTTCCATTACGTTAATATTTGGTTGAATAGGATGTGTAAAAAAGATCTGATAACAAAATCCAAAGGTGTACATAATATTGTTAGGAAACACTTTGAAACGGGTGGAGGGGTCGGGATTTTGAAACCATTTCTCACAATAAGTAATTGAGAAGGCATTCTTTTACGGACGAAATTAAAAATATTAATATAATTCTTATAACATTTGCATTTAGCACAGTGACCCACAAGTGTAGAGTACAATCATGTGCCTACACATTCGTCAAGCTCACAGCATGTCTTTGCTATACGCGAGCCGCAAATGGTCATTTTCTAGGTCGCCAATTCTCGCTCCGACGTACACAGATTTAGTAAAAATGAAAATTGCTTAAATCATGCATTTCTTATTCAAAAATAGTGATGCGAATCAGATACGTTGTTTATTCTATATTTTATTTTGTGTGAAGAAAGTTGCCAGTCATCTTGGCCTAAATAACTTTGCCTACCATAATTTCACGGCCACGAACACGTGGGTCGAAATATACTCCTGTAAGATATGGTGGTCATAAACAGCACTATTAGCAACATTTGGAGCCTCCGGAAAGTTTGGTAGCTGTTTTCTAGTATAGCATATAACCTAAAATCACTGACGTAATGTTAATGTCAGTAAGGTTGTTGATTAAAATTGAAGTTTAGCTGTTACCCAGCCCAAAATAGGGCGGGATTGGATATCCACTTTTACTATACCTCATACATATTCATGATCGAGAGCCAAACTCTCACTGGTCAATTCACCATCACGTGCCAGATGTTATTCTTGCTGTTACTAAACGCGCGCGCGAGGATTCACGCGCAGGCTAAATACGCATGCGTTACCCGTGCGACAGTCTACGCATGCGCTTTACAAAGCAATCGAGGAACTGTCGCACGGGTGTAGTACGCACGCGCGAACATCGCCCAAGAGAGATGTTTGGTTGCACGGTGCGCGGTTCGCGTAAATTATATAATTGACGGACTGGAGAAAATGTATGGACAATAAAGATGCCTCCTGTACAAAAGAAAGTTGTACACAAACAACTGTATTTACATTGTAATAGTTACTGTATTGCAAACGAACCGAACTAGTAAAGTTGAGCAACAATAATTAATGTTTTGGTGAGCTGTTCAAGTTTCTCGGAAAATTTTGTTTCAGGTGCACAATTATAATAAAAACAAATCGGCAACTGAATATGTATGAGGTATAGTAAAACAAATATAACATGGTTTGTTTCGGGTTGACAGTCGATATTAGCTCCCCTCGGTATTGGAAGTTGACAAACTATAGTTCCCGAGGCGTTTGTCAACTTCCAATACCTCGGGGAGCGAATATCGGGGAGTTCACCCTCAAACCATGTTATATTTGTATATTGAAAAACCCTTCAGGTTTTGGCAGAAGCAATTTGGAAAACAAAGATGACTCCTTCATTAGTTGTAATTTAGCACGTGCACTTGCTGCGGTCGTGGCGATGGTTCGATGGATCAGGTATGTTCTCGTCACTGTTCAACGATGGGCCCGGTATTTGGACCACACGTCTGTCGTATTCCTCGTATGTCGGCTTTGTTTCTCTGATCTTCAGGGCTGTCATAACGAAATAAGGAAGAGCTTTAGAACCATTTAATTGTCGAAGAACCGGACTTGAAGTTGGATATTATATGATCGTGCTCTCAAAGCAAACAATGTACGCGCACTAGCGCGAAATTTTCCCGTTCAGCCGCAGTTCTAACTTTGTTTTCCAAACAAAATTGTGTGTCGTAATAATTATATTCTGAGAGTGGGGGCCAGACTAGCAAGGGTGGATCCAGAACAAATATTTCTTTATTTTTTTTTGGGGGGGGGGGGCAAAAACAATTGCAGTTCCCCCCCCCCCAATTGGGTCCCCGTGGGGTTCGGGGCCCGCTTAAGGGCCCCTAATTTTTTTTTGGGGGGGGGGATTCTATGCTCTGTGGTGCGATCTGAGGCAATCTCTGACAACTTTAACCAATGTTTTTTTAAGGTGAAGATGGTGGTGTACTCATTACCTGCCTTTGTTGCGACGTCATTTAAAAACTAAGCAAAATGGGTTCGTTTGTTTTTGGGGGGGCTTAGCCCCCTTTGCCCCCCCCCCCCCAATCGGCCGTTGCAGACTGATCAACTTTATGGATAGAGCAAAATTTTTGAGATGAAACTCTGTTTTCCTAGTTAGGATTTTTAATTATACGTATCAATTCCTGAGAAAGGGGCTCCGGTCTCCAGCAACCCCTCGTTACTGACTAAGAGTCCATTATTTCTTACCAAGTTCAGTAAATATTCTCTCCACGTTTTCTCCAGTCTTGGCACTCGTTTCAAAGAAGATGGCGTTTAAGAGATCAGCATACCCCCTTGCTTCATCGGATGGGACAACTCGACCCGTCTCTTCAAGATCCAACTTGTTGCCCACCACGACCAGCGCCATGTTTGTGTCCGCGCTTGCTCGGATTGATGGGATCCATTCGGTGCGCAGATTTTGGAAACTTCTCTGCGAAAATTCATTAGTGCGACAACTTTGTAGAGAGCGCCCTCACTGGTGCCAAGTTTTGTTCTTTACATTCAGTTATAACGAAAGTAGGCATATAAACAGTGTCCACTCATGGGTGTCACTGTGGAGCAAATGCTTGTCCTCATGCATCTCGCAGGAAAACAAAGGCATGAAGCGGCGTATAGCCAGGGTTCCCACTTGGGGGGGGGGGACGAGTGGGGGGGGGCGGGGTTGGGGGAGGGGTTGGGAGCGCCCATTTTCTGTTAAACCCATTAACAATGGTCACTTATTATAGGACCGAAGAGCTAGGACTAACACATTTTCAATGGGGGCACTAAAACTTTAACGAAAACAAGAGCTGTTCCGAAGCATGTACTCCGAAACAGCTTTAAAAAAACAAACCAGGAGCTAAGATATACCGACTGTTCAAACTTACTTCGTCTGTGATGTCGTAGACCAGAACGATTCCGTCGGTGCCTCTGTAGAACAATGGCGTCAAGGATCGAAACTGCGGAATTTAAACAGTGCAAAAATGGGTGGAGGTCACAATATTTTCGTAAAAGACACATTTAATATGTTTTTCATGCATTTTGTTGGTTTCCAATAATAACACCACTCTAAATCCAAAGAAGAATGTTCAAAACATAACCTATTGAAATTTAAGCTCAGTGGATATACTTCGAGAAAGCGAGTGTGAAAAAAAAGCACGACGTTTTGACGACGAGAAACAATTGACCTCGGGAGCATCGCCATTTGCGAGCTAGAAACGCCCCTTATGGAATTTTGTTTGTCTCAGATTTTGCGCGTTCCGCATCCATTTGTATATCATGTAATTGGACAATATTTCACAAGGTGCGTTGACGCGATTCTACCGCGATCGGTGCATTGCGTCGATAGCTGTCTTTTATTTCCGAAATTGGTCAATTGACTGATCGTTGGAAATCACCTACATTTCTAGATTTCGTCTAAATGACAGCAAGCCAGACGGAATAATTTCACGGGTTGTTTAGTACCAGTACGATCTTTAAATCCAGGTACTGCTTTTTGTCAACTTTTTGCTAATTTGTTTTTTGGGGGGCAACATTTAAGAAAAAAACACGAAACGAAAACACAGGCGTGTTGTCAGTTTAAAAAAGGAATCTCATATGACAAGACCCTGTATGCCTATTTTTTTGGTTAGGATTTATGAGAGAACCATTCCTCGAATATCCATACTGCACTCGGCATCTCCAAACAAGGGGGCTTAAAATATATCAAAACCAAAATTTACTTTAAATTTCAAGTGCTGTTTTTGCTTGACGTGACACGTCTTCCATTTTCATGGAGGGGGGGGGGGATTATAGGTATACGCACCCTTTCAGCTCCAGCCGTGTCCCATATACACATTCTAACCGTCTCCCCGTTCACGCTCAGCTCCTTTTCAAAATAGGCGGCTCTGTTTAGATCCAAATATCGGCAATATTATATCCGTGCATATTATAGTATTATCTTAAACATGATGTCAGACATTCTTACGCCTATACATTGGGAAGTGCAGAGCATTGTGGGAAACTTACAGCCATCTTTATTGTTCAGATAATCCGTGAGTGGGTGTCTTTCCCACATGGAGGTGTTGAACCCGGTGGTTCACTAGCATTGGCGTGACGAATTGCCCCCCCCCCCCCTTATGAAATCTTAAACTATACACAAATATAAAGCACGTGTCTTCAGTGCCGCCTTGAAAAATTGTGCACCCCAGGTGCCCCTAGAGATTTAACCCAAGTTCCGCCGCTGTTCACTTAATGTTTCTAAGTAAAACTCAAGGAAGCTAGCCGCCGTGATATTGGACGGTGCGTGCATGCGAGAAAAATACCAAAAAGCCATAATCACTAATTCTTTTCCTACCGTCTGAAATCTTTTGAAAATTCCTTCCGGGGCCGTGGCATCCCCCATTCTTTCTGAATTGAACCCCGTTACAATGATCACTTCATTCCCTCGTATATAACTCGACATACTCACGCTACGGTTAAAGTCACCTTCTCGGTGAAGGTATCACGCACCAAACGATGAAAAATGCTGGACTTTCCCACGCCAGAATTCTGCGAATCGAAATGAACCAAATGACAACACACTCATGAACTTTGGGTCGCCTTCGCTTGAATAACTTTGAATATAGTTTACATTCTTTGTACGATTGTATGTCATTGTCTGAGTGCCTGAGAGTACATCAGTAAAATTTAAAGCATATAGGAAAAGGGAATTTGTCGTTATTCCCATGGGCGTCACCAGGATGGGGCGAGGGGGGGGGGGAAGCAACCCAAAAAAGGGAGAGGGAGAGAGAAAAAAGATATGTGAAGTCATATTTGGTGTTAATTTAATACACATTTAACAAAATGGGCGTCTGCAGGTTTGTCAATGGGGGTGGGGTGGGTAAATGTCGCCCCGCCCACCCTCGAAAATTATGATAAATTGATAATAATTCTGGAGAAAGTACAAGGATTTTGGGGCAGAAAATGTGCTTTTTCCCCCCCCCCCCCCCCGAAAAAAATCCTGGCGACGCCCATGGTTATTCCAAGTATTACTGCACTCGCTTTTTAAACTTTGGTGTAAACAAAGGAGAACTACGGCAACGAATTTGCTCTCTCCAAATTTATTTCAACAAAAGTTGAAACTTCTCTTCAAGTTAAAAGCTGTAGAACACGGTGCAATACATGTGTCAGAGTTTTGCACGTACCCGGACAATCCAGTAACTTTGGTTTAATTGGTTTTGCATGCATTCGACATATCCTAAGTTCAGTGCATGTATAACTTTAATACATCAGACCTTTTGTGAAGTTGGAGCAGGCTTTGTGCAGTTATTTCCTTCCTGAAACAGTATTCTTTGGAAGGAAGATGGAATTGCAATGACGTATGTCAAACATTTACTAGTTAAGGGAACTTCCTCATAATAATTAAGCATTAAAGAACACATGCTGACATTATGATAAAAAAAATCAGTAAGATTGGTCACTGTAAGATGTGGATGACTTAGCAAGACCCTCTGTCTTGCTAAGTCCTATGGCCCTATGCCCAAGTAAACAGTTTCCCCAATGATGCCAACTACACTGCTGAAATCGCCTTATTCATGAGTCAACCATCTTAAATTGAAAGCGAGGCGAACCCAGTAAACTTGAGTAAAGAAAGGAATGTAGACCTAATAATGAAGAGGAAAATTACAGACTAACCTTGTGTTCCGAGATAAAATGGATAGAAAGTCAACTGAGATTTCCGAAACTTTTTCAAAATACTTTTGAAAACGAGGCAAACACAGCCAATCAGAATTAGCCCGATCCCTTCCCATTCAAGAGTGTACGATCAATCAATGGCTGCGGGGAACACGACCTTTGATCAACGTATTGAATTAAGGTACATTCGTTATAAGTAGTTTCTGTTGATGTATACTTACCCCAACCAAGCATACTTTATGTCCACGTTTGACCGACATCCTTGTTGGTTTCTCAAACCCAAGAGAAGCACTCGATTATACAAACATTACAATGCCGGAATTGCTGTGAAATTATAATCTTTAGCTACTTCCAGTCCTGCGTACCGTACTCTTGATCTCTTGACAGTCGAGAATGTATAACAAGGAAACCCAAAGCGACGACTAGGCCTATACTGTTAAACCGTGGTCCCTCTTTGCAACACGGAATGGATTAAGGTATTCCCCTCGATATATATTTAGTACGTGGGGTGTTGTTTCTTTTGCAATAAAGCAGATAAGGCCATAATCATCGCCTAAAGCGAACAATGTTGGACAGGGATAGGGCATGGGTGAAAGTCCAATTCATCTTCAACAACTGTGCAATAACGAACACACAACGTTTATACTTTTCGATGAGCCGGATTTATGAGTTTCTGTACACTCACGCGGCATCGGCTTGGCAGTGGGATATAGGTTAGGCTTGGTTCAAGTCTTAACTATAAATATAAGTCGTGATACATATAACTGTGAATCCAGGTGACACAGGTCCAAGACACAAAGGTAGTCGTGTAGGATGAACTTCAACTGAGGTTCGCTCGTACCCCCCCCGCCCTGCAAACAGGACGCTGGGATACTCTGATGAGCTTCACAGAATCTTGTGAAGGAAGTGGCCTATGACCTATGTATAAAGCATCTGGCTGCAGCTTTTCAAGACCGCAGTTAGACAATGTGCGCAAATACTATCTGAAAACTTCCCATAGAAATGCGCACATTCCATACCGGATGTGATTTCTGTTTCATTGCGGACCATGTGGACAAAATTTTGAGCGTCGCATAATGCAATCCGACCGTTCGTGATTCGAAACGGAGCCTGAGCAAGTGACGGGAATTGTAAATTTACAACACAGATAAGTTTTACAGAATTTCCTACATTATTACGCTTTTCAACGAAAATCTCTAACTGGAATAAAAGAGTAATGAACAGTCTTAACGGCCGTTTCGAACCTTACAGAGTCTTCGCTCGTACCCCCGCCCTGAAAACAGGAGGGCGGGGGGGGGGGGGTACGAGCGAATGCAGAGTTATGACCTTGATGACGCGCAGGTCACTAGTCACGCAAAATCCAACCAATCAGAGCGTGAATTCATCTGAGTATCCCAGCGTCCTGTTTGCAGGGCGGGGGGTACGAGCGAACAACTGAGGCCACCTTTTCAGAACAGCGCCCGCTTTGGTAAAAATACGAGAGGTTTAAAGTTGCAAGTATATATATACGACTCGTGCACTCAAGAATGACGTAGGCCCCAACACAACCTGTTCAACGAACACTGTACACAAACCATCATCACTGGTTATGGTAAATTTATCTAATATTAACAGTTCAGTGGTGCATACTTACATTTAGTGCGTAAAAATTATACAAACCTGAAACTAAAATGAAATTACAATCCTACAAGTAATTTTACTGAAATGTTGTTCTTAAATCAAAGATCAATCTGTTTAAAATATCCATAGTTAAACAAATTTTTAAGATCTCTATACTTATGTTTACGTGATATAAAAGCAACGCAACGGAACCCTGGATGCACAAGAGGTCTACGCATGCGCGTATGAAGAAAAACACTGTGACTTCAAAGATGGTTGCACTGGAAAGGGTCTGTCTCCACCACAATATTTCCATCTTTGGAATACAACTATAAGGTAGGGCTGCCTATATCCAGTATAAAGTGGCCTCCAGGAGATTTTCGCCCTTAAGCCACTCAAACAAAACACAATCCTTCTGACCTGTATATAGGTGTCTGAAAACAATGGGATTCCATTTCTGAATTAAAAAAATTAAAGTGAATTTTATACAATAACCATGTTTTTTTCCTGACACTGAGGGCGCTGTTGTTGTGATATAATTTTAAGTACTCACTTGGAGATTGCCTGTACGAAGTCATGGACTTAAAAATAGAGCTCTTTGTGACATTTTGAGAATAAACTTTACTCATTTATAGTGGCAATGCATAAATTAGATCCTCAAAGTTACATATGGAACCAAAATGAATTTAGTATCCATGTGTATAGAGCCTGTCAAGATCCCTCAACACAAATGAAGAGAAATAGTACAAGACCCAACACAGACCCTAGAAAATTTAGCATCAAGGAGATATTGAAAAGAAGGTATATCTGTACTTTTGTTTGTTTGTTCATTTTTTGAAGGGGTTGGTTGTAAAAGAAGGGGATGCATACGTGTCCCTCCTCTACATCACGTTTCCTCTCTAGATCTACCCATGGAAGACCTCATTTCATATTTGGTATGTTTTGGGGTATTTCATTGTGGAAAAGCCGAATTAAAGAAGACTTCATCGGTGGCAATTACAGGATGACTTGTGTTTCTTTAAAGGTTTACTGTCCCAGTCCGAGACCTTGATCGAATTCTTCAGTTTCTCTTCCTCATCTTTCAATTGGGAAGACGAGATCCTCAGAACTGTTAAATAATCGAAATCCATCAAGATGTCAAGGGGTTGACACACGGGAAAGAAGGCATAAATTGACAGGCCGGGGAGGGAGATTGTGAGAAACAAGGGCGGATCCAGAAATCAGTGGGGGTTGGGGCTCACTTTTCCAATCTTATACTTATTACGAGACAGCAAACCGAGTAAGCATTCTCAAACAACAAGTTAGGCAGATCTAAGGGAGGGAGGGGGTTGTAAAAGAGTTGTGTGTTTTTTTCTCTGTAAAACAAACAAACAAACACCCTCCAACAAACAAACAAACAAACAATCACGATCGGTTGCGTGACCGGAACCACAGGTAAATTTTGCGTAGTATGACTTACCTAATTCAGTGAATATTCTCTCCACGTTGTGACCCGTCTTGGCGCTCGTTTCTAAGAAGACGGCTTCCAGTATATCAGCGTAACCTCGTGCTTCCTCCGTCGATACGACTCGACCCGTCTCTTCAAGGTCCAATTTGTTTCCCACTACGGCTAGAGCTATGTTGGGGTCGCTACAGGACTGAACCGCAGGAACCCAGACCTTTTGTAGATTACTGAATGATTCCTGATGTTTGACAACAAATGTAGATGTCAGTTACACAGTGGTGGGAAAATCGAGACAGAGGTTGCTCACCAAAATCGCATCTCTCGAAGAGCGCGCTTGTGACCTTTCCGTACTCTTTCGTATAATACTTGCGAAGGAAGCGCAGGCGTCGCAAAGCATGTTGGGTATAGGTCACGTGTCATTTCTGGCCATTTCTGAGTATTTCTGATGAAAATGGGGCTCGAACGCGTTTTTTTTTTGCTCGGCGGAGAGTACAGCTTCGAAGTAGTTTTCAGTAGGCTGTACACCGAGCATGTCAAGTGGCTGTCTCTAAAACAGGAAAGTTCTGGTTCTTCTCAAAATCAATTATCTATTTATATACGAACAATAATTTGTGTCTTTGTTAGTTCATTTGACAGCTTTACTGAATTATGGTAGTAAAACAAAATGGCTGACAGGTTATTCAATTTGCATTCTAACATTGGATGGATGGTAGACGATTCAGCATTCATTTAATTCTTTTGTTTTTCTCGATTTAGAATTTGACTGACTTGACTGATCAAAGATTGAGACTGAAGAGGACAAGTTGTTTCTTGAGATTCAGACTTACTTCGTCGGTGATGTCGTAAACAAGCACGATGGCGGATGCATTTCTGTAGTACAGTGGTGCCAAGGCTAGATACTGTCGCACAATAAAAAAAACAGTTCCAACATTATTTAAAGCATGACAATTTCAAAGAAAAAGACAATTGTGTTCTATCGATCGTAAGCATTTTGTTAAGTGCAGTGCTGCATCAAGTCCATCACAAGTCCTTTACACACGTAAAATGTACACTACATGTATATGGACTTCGGCAATTACATTAATGTTTCATATTGTTGACTAAAAATTAATGTCTTGGTAACAGAAAATCCACACAATGTCTAACACATACGATGACAATATTGAAAACCACCGTTATCGCGGCCTGCTCTTGCCAATACGTATTTCCAGCAGTTTTTTTGTTTAAACTGCATGACACAAGACTGGCGCCGCATAAAATGCATACCACATACGTGGCCATTCACTATGTGCTTTCAGGTCCCAGATGTGTGACTGGAATGTGCGACTGGAATAGCTAGCGCTCCAACGGCTCAATTTGTGAGGACCAAAATATGCTGAACCGAAATTCATTTGCCCTATGGTTTTACGTATAATCTGTAAATGTTCAAGATATACTTGTATAAGAACGTTTATACTATACTTTTAACGATCTTTCCAAGTATTATAATTGCATGAGTACTCACCCTTTCTTCTCCGGCTGTGTCCCATATGTACACGGTGAAAGTTCCTTCCTTTATGGTCAGTTCTTTGTGAAAAAATACCCTCCTGTGTAAAAATGAAATCCAAAAAAGGGACACATCGGAATATTTAGAAATTGAATTTCAAAAACTATGATTACATTCAGTGAAATTCGAATTTTTCCAAAGATACTGTACAATTATGTACATTGTACAGTACAATGTATGCTATTCGTGGTTGTTTCGTAAATATGCAGAACTAATCAGATCATTGTTGTCCTATATGTTATATTCTGTCCTATCTGGGGGGCAGTACCATGAATTTAAAATAAACAAATATTTTGTCGTTATTCGAATGATATAGTTGAATTTTGAATTTTATAAATTTTATACTTCGTTTTCATTGTGCGATTTAATACCTTCAGGCCTATTTGTGCCCTCGGTTTGATCCGAAGTTGGTTTTCGTATCAATTTCGTACTGACATAGCGGTATAATGTAGAAAAAAATCCTAATCACTGCCATGATTATAATAATTATATTACAAGGGTAAATATTGTGTAATCATTTCACTGAGTTTTTTCCCCCAGACCTAGAACAACACTAACCCTATAGTCGATTTCACTTGTTTGTTGAACTCATCATGAATCAGTCGCTGAGCGATACATGACTTCCCAACTCCTTTATCCTGAAAAACAAAAACCAAGAAAGATGCATGTCAAATCCTGAAAGTCAATCGTAGGTCTTCACAAGTCCTTACGAGTCAATCGCAAATCTAAAATCAAGTCATAAGCTGGTATTCAAATAAACTGTGCCAAAGGCATTCCTTTGTCTTTGTTCGTCATTGTAGCCTTGGTTGTCATTTGACCTGTCGCATGATTTGTGATTTGGCTTGTGATTGACTTAATTGTGACCAACTTGTGATCTGCATGACATGTACTTGACCTCATTGGGATTGACTTGTCACTGTGTGACTCGTGATTTGCCGGGCTTGTGATTGACTCGAGACTGGCTTGAGATTGACTTGTGACCAGCTTGTCATGTGACTTGTATAATGATATGTCACTGCGTGACTTGTGATATGGCTTGTCATTGACTCGGGATTGCCTTGAGATTGACTTGTGACCAATTGTGATGTGACTTGTATATACATAGCATGTCACTGCGAGACTCGTGTTTTGGCATGGGATTGGCTTGTGAAGTCCTTGAGATGGACTTGTGACCGACCCGTGATGTGATTAGTAATTGACATGTCACTGCGTGAGATGGCGTGGCTTTTTATTTGGCGTGTGATTGACTTCCTTGAGATTGACTTGTGACTAACTTGTTAATGACATGTCACTGAGTGTCTTGTGATTTGCCTTGTGACTGACTTGAGTTGGACTTGTGACCGACTTGTGATGTGACTTGTCATTCACATGTCACTGCGTGTCTTGTTGCTTGTGACTGACTTTTGACTGTCTTGAGATGGACTTGTGATTAACATGTGATGTGACTTGTCATTTAAACACATCGCGTGTCTTGTGATTTGGCTTGTGACTGACTTGTGACTGTCTTGAGAAGGAATTGTGACAAGCATAGGATGTGACTGTCATTGACATGTCATTGCGTGTCTTGTGATTTGGCTTGTGACTGACTTGTGACTGACTTGAGATGGACTTGTGACCAACATGTGACGTGACTTGTCATTGACATGTCACTGTGGTTTGGCTTGTGAATGACATAGATTTTGCGATTTGATATGTGATTCATTTGTGACGGACATGAGAACAACACACTGTAAGCTGCACGATTATGAAATCGCCTACTACTACGAAACAGTGAAAGTGGCAAAGCATATTTAGTTCAGATTTGAAAGTTGAATTTGAATGGTGAAGAGAGTAATAAGAGTTTACGATTTTCATTTATAAGTTTACGATTCAAGTGTACCATGTACAAAAATCCATTTTGTGAGTTTGTGATGTGTTTCTGAAGCTGACCACGGAAAACTCAACGTTTCGGACAGTATACTCTGCCCGTCATCAGGAGACTGACGACGGGCAGAAATTCCGCGTGGACAATAGAATGGCGAATTACATTGCTGGTCTATACGTGCACTTCAAACATCACGGTACACACGATTTAGTGTGTCAGTCGGTACTACCATTCACGAACCCTTTTCAACATTATTGTTACTCTATTGTGTACATAAAACTCACCCCAACGAGGCAGATTTTTATCGGCATTTTCCCCTCCGTTCCAACCAAATCTTCCCGCGCAGGTTGCTCTTGAACTACCTGAACACCTTCAGGCATTGTCCGCTGGACCTTGCAGCTTCAACTTCTACAAGTTTGCAACAGCAACCATGACCTGCACATAGGCCTTAGACGCAGAATTTTTGTTTTGGATGAAAGCCATTTTCCCCCCTGCCGTTTATGAGTGATTCAGGAACTAACGTACATGGTACAACAAACTAGCTTTTTTTCTCTTCTAAACTGACAACAAAGACTCCACAGGGGCACACACGAGTGAATCACGATTGCATGCAGTGTAAAAAATACATCATTTGCACACGGCGCAATGGCTTTCATGTAAACTTGGAGCATTTCCTGGCTCCGCCGTAATACCCCTCCCCGAATTTGATCCTGTTATAATATTTCATTTCAAAAATAAACACTTTCCCCGTAGACTTGTTTAATACACACGACACAGCTGCATGCATCCTTTCTGAAAAGATGTACTTTTCACCTAAGCCGTGTGATGTTCAGAATAATCTATACTGATCATCATCACCTGATCTACTCAAAGCTTTGTTTTACCATTCACCCCATAGAGTGCAGCCAGTAAATATATTCCCATATGGCACCAATGATAAACGAACCCCTTTTGAAAAAAAGGGGGGGGTTGACATTCCACACCGTCAATTCGTTTGTCACACTCAATTTTTGTGGGGTTTCCCAATGGTTTTGGGTGATTTTTCTCTCCAAAGATCACCACCCCTAAAATGCAGTCCTGAAGCCCATCACCATTTTAAAAGCGATCTGCAAAATATAGCGAAGTTAGGACCTGGTATTTCATGCCAAATTTCACCGGGCCACGATTTGAGATAAATGAAATGAAACGAATGAATAAAGGAACGAATGAATACAAGTTCAAAGACCGGTTCAGACATTGGACCCATCACTTCTACCAACCCACAAGTGCATCGGCCAGGAAACTCTATTAAAAGAACTGTAACCGACAGGGCCGGCGTGGGCAATTCTGGGCCTATTTACTCCACCCTTACAGTGTATCTTTCATTTCCAAAAACAGCGGTATCTATAGGTTTTCCCGGCTATTTTAAAATATTTTCCTTCGAATTCATCGATTCTTATATTCAAATTCGTCCAGCAACATCGATTTAGTGCACTTCCAATGTTTAATTTCGCCATTTTTCAGACAATTTCAAATTTAGTCCAAACAAATTAATGTAAACAATGAGCACATGATTACGATCAGGAGTATTCGATTTCGTCTCGTCTACGCCGAATCGTGTTATTCAGAAATCAAATTCATTTAGGCAAGGAAAAAAAAATACAAGTTTCTCGTCCCCGCTCGCTTCCTTTTTGGAGGCCGCCTGGGTTTTTTTTATTATTTTTTATTTTTTGAAAAATGTAGTAGAAACACACCGAAAAAGTCTACAAATTCATCGGAAAATAAATACCAATACCAATACAACTCTAAATGACACTGTAAATATGTTCAGTTCTCTTGTCCAACTTGTCTTTCATCTTTAAAAGTGTCTTTGAACAGTGGAAACCAACGGTTGCAGGAAATTTTGAAAAGGCGGTCATCTTGAAAAGAATTAAAAAAAATAAAAAATAAAAAGCCCCGCTTCCTCCCTTTTTTCAAAAACCCCGGACAAGAAACTATTTTTTTTTACTCGGCCTTAATTGATTGATATAAGAAGAATTCGTTCTCTGAATGCTACCATTCGGCAAAAGCTTAGACGAATTTGATCTGCCATGACAAATATTCTAGACCCGGTGACTAAAGAGGGTGACTAACTTAATAATTGAATGATCAATGACTAAATCATTTTTGTGAAAAGCGTGTGATTTTTTTCGTGAAATTAAATGATAGAGTTGGTGAATTTGAATGAAAGTTCCTGTAAAATAGTCGGGGAAACCTATAAGTTAACTGTATCAGTTCTTATAGTAGCATTAATGTTTAACTTACACCAAACTAAATCTCAATATCAAATCTAAAAAGAAAAATTACTGTATTTTATTCAAACATTTTGATACAAAAAAATCGATGTATGATCTTACTCTTTATATTACTAAATAAAATTTATACAAAGCTAGACAAAGCCATACATTTTTATACATGTTTGAAACATAACAGTAAATCGTACTGTAAACATTTTATTTACAGTTCTCCTGCAATTAAAGAAACATATATGTTGTCATCGCCGATTATCACCGATTAAAGCGGACATTCAAACAACCCCAAAAAGGCTCGTCTGCGTGCGTATGTTACGATAATCACTACCGGTGTAGCGTGAATATCCGACTCCATAAAATGTG
Source organism: Patiria pectinifera (assembly GCA_029964075.1). Taxonomy (NCBI): domain Eukaryota; kingdom Metazoa; phylum Echinodermata; class Asteroidea; order Valvatida; family Asterinidae; genus Patiria; species Patiria pectinifera. Next base: position 7,406,169 of record CM057141.1, read on the forward strand.
GACTCATTGGTAGTGCTGCGCACGCGTGAGTACGATACTATGCTATTTTTTAGGATCGTTTCGGGATAGTGACCTGTCACGTGCGAGGGATCAACCAATAACAGGGAAATAGGGGTCCGATTTTCATAGGAGTCGATTTTCATAGGAGTCGGATTTTCATGTGACACCGGTACACTTCAATAATAATAACTTAAATCAAAACTGAATGTCCGTCAACTCGACACACCAACACACCTGCAGCTTTCATAATTTATACGCTTTACAGCAACAGAAACAAGGAAACTTCACACACAAAAAAGCGACGAACCAACCGACCGACAAACTTACCAACAAACACAAGCGATAAATTTACAGCCATCCTGGACGGCAGGATTACCCAAAATTCGTGAGTTACGGAAAACTCTTCTCTATAAAGACTCAGTCGCAAATCCAGCTTGGGTCAATACCCGCGGATTCACTTTAGCCGTGAATTTAGCTGAACTATAAAACACGTGCAAGAATAGTTGCTTCTTAACTTTCTGAAAATAACGGGATACCGAAATAGACAGAGAGACTATACTGTCAGTGGCAGATGCAGGATGAGGGGTTCTCCTTCGCAGGTGCACTGTGCGGGACAATCACATTCCTTGGTTCCATTTCCGCGGCTTGGTGCATCTGCCTCCTCCGTTGGGAATCCCTGATCTTCAAAACTGTTACAATAAACGAAATCAATCATGCAAAGATATCAACGGGGTAGGGTATATAAACCTGAGAAAGAACACAAAAACACAAAGTGAGTAATTTGACTCAATATCGTAATAATTGAGTCATTTGTCCGTGTAGTGACACACTTTGAGCCAAAGTGTGTCAATATACCCACAACATGACTCATTTTTTACGATAATGAGTCATATTACTCACTTTGTGTTTTCTGTGAAGGCGGGGAAGGAGGGGGAGATGTGAACATTAGGGGCGATTCCAGAATTTAGATAAGAGCTGGGATATCACCACTGCTCATAACGAGACAGCCAGTTTAAGGGAGCAAACATTTTTGAAACAATTTTCACAAACCTGTGGGAGAGGAGGGGGGTTAGAGGGGCATATCAAGCACATTTAGGAAGGGTGCTTCAGCCTCCTGAACCTTTGTGACTGAAAACGACGTTCACCTCAGAATCCACTCGCATTTCACATAATATGCTCGTATAATATTTTTTTCATCTGGTAGAGTTCACACTAGTTTTAGTCCGACTGGATGTGGATTTAATTCTCTTAAAAGTGGTCCAATCCAATCTTGGGAACCTTGCCAGTCGGCCCAGAGAAATTTCGAGCATATTTCAATCGTACTACATGCATATTCAAACTAATGCTTGACTACAGGCGCTTGTCTGTGGCCAACTACATTAGGGAACACAAAGATAATACAGCCTTGAATTAAGGCTAGTTGGAAGTTCGATCCCTTCTAAATCGGACAGACGGGCGACCAGATCCACAGATAATTGTTTTGGCCTAATTTCAATTCACTTACTGAGTTCAGTGAATATTCTCTCCACGTTGTGTCCCGTCTTGGCGCTCGTTTCTAAGAAGACGGCTTCCAGTGTATCAGCGTAACCTTGCCCCTCCTCGGTCGAGATGGCCCGATCTGTCTCTTCAAGGTCCAATTTGTTGCCCACTATGGCTAGAGGAATGCTTGGGTCGTTGCAGGACCGTACCGAAGGAACCCAGAACTTCCGTAGATTGAGGAAGGATTCCTGATGTTGGTCAAAAGATGAAGATTGTCTGTTGCAGTTTTGTGGGATGAGGATTGCATAAGGCCAGTTTAATAGGCCATGACTTTGAACATGACGCAATTTTGAGGGTAAAAATAGACGTGAGTTCAAGGTTATTATAATCAAACCGTTAGATTTGGACAGTCCTTGTTTTAAGATTGTTGTAAAAATACAAACTTGCTCCAATAAATACAATATTCCTACCGTCCAGATACCAACAAAATTGTGTCGTTGGAACGGGTGCATACCTACATTCCCTAATACCTATGTTCCCCAATACCTATGTACCCCAAAACTAACCCTAACCCTAACCACCTAACCATAAACTGAACCCTTATTCTAAGGATTTTTTGGGAAAATAGGTATTGGGGAACATCGGGTAGACGCCGTTGGAACGCCCCCTCATATTCACTCCAAATATGGCCTCTTGGCCTAGGATTGATTGCTACGCTGACCGAGTCTTGTTCCCAATGTTCTCAAAAGGCTTTGCAACACAGAAATGACCCAGCTCTAAACATGACTGCAAAATTGCATTTCTGAGAAATGTGGACAAATCGAACGCAGGCTGGGGCGTGTTGGAGAGTGCAACTTGCGAAATGTTTCCACAAAATTAGTGACTGTATCAAACTCGAACCAGCCAACCGATCCCACAAGCTCGGTTGTCGAGTGGTAAGACGTTTGGACTAGAGCAAGCAGGAGGTCATGGGTTCGAGTCCCACCCGATTGATTGTTTTTTTCTCTCTTTCCCTCGGGGGGAGGGGGGGGGTGGTAACACACTATACGTCGGTGAAGGGCAAAACTTATGTTGATTTGCATCACCTCATTGCACATTTCCATCTTATGAATTGTCTCAAAGAACCTTCTGGTTCTGAATCTTCTAAAAACCACTTCTCTTTTTGACAGGCTGTCAACTCAATGTATCCGAGGTAACTTCTCCAAAATTGATCTTATGGTTGTTGCTTGCTTGGTCATTCGACAGCTTTTGTGACTGGTAGAAGACTGGTCAGTGTAGGGTCTCTCAAGTTGGTTCACTGCCAAGGTTAAATTGTTGGCGTCTTGGCGACGCTGCATTTCGTTCTTTTGTATCTGTTTTTGTCTGACTAACTTCTAATTTTTGATTAAATGTATGAAGAGACAAATTGTTTCTTCAGATTGAAACTTACTGTGTCGGTAATGTCGTAAACGAGAACCATGGCGGATGCATACCGGTAGTACATTGGTGCCAATGAGTGAAACTGTCACAGAGAAAAGGGATCGATGCACCCAATAAACAATCTTGACTTTTGGACAATTAACAGAAAGAAATCAGTGTTCTAAAGACACTGTAACGACCAAAAAGTAAGCAAGTATAAAGTACAGTATGTCACAACGAGTCAATGTAACCAGGCGTTTATCTCCGGATTCAGTAGCATGAAACGACTAAGAATATTTCTACTCCCCCTGGACGGGATGCTAGTCCATCGCAGGTTTACTCCCCAGCTTATGCCGGTAGCCATGCCCCTGGGTGGAGTAGGGGTGAAGTGGCTTGCCCAAGGACACAATTTATGACCAGCAGCTGGATTCGAACCCCTGACCCTCTGATCATGAGTCACCAACCCTAACCACTAGGCCACCTTCCCCCCTAGGCAACGAGCTAAAGGTCTGTGTGTAATGTTCATAAATGTCGCCTCAATTATTTTATTGCATTCACAAATTTCTTAAATTTAAATATTTTGTTGTGTTCACCTTTTCTTCCCCGGCAGTGTCCCATATATTCACTTTGACGGTTTCCCCCTCCACCGTAAGCGCTTTGTGTAGAAAGGCCCTCCTGTGGCAATGCAATTAAAAATGGGTGAAATAGAGACGATTATCTTGGTCTAAAGACTATGATTTCAAAGCAAATTCAGTGAAATTAATATTTTTAAGAGCGCTGTAAAAGTATGCAAATTGTAAAATTACGGTGCTCTGCAAACGCTTAAGTGTAAAAAAATATATATATAATTAAAAAAAAAAGGGAAAGGAAAACTCACAGTACAATGTACTACATTCTATAAAATGTATCATATACAAAACTTGGCAGTGCATTCATGATCATTTAAAACTTCACGTCTCCAAAATCAATTTGCATTTCTCTGTTCACATACGCTGAGGTATACAGGATCATCCCCCAAAAATGTCCCTCTGGAGGGTGTACAGAATTCTCGTAATTTATGGGAAAATCTTTCCCCATAAATGGTTCCTTTGTTTTCCTCGGAATAAAAAAAAGCCTCCCAGTTTCTTCCTCATCTTTTGAAATGGGATGTCCTATCATGGGATGATAGCGATAATGTTTCAATATTGGAAGAATATCATGAGGTCTATTATACTTGATTATGAAATTGTATGCTTCGTTACTTGATCATGCCTTTACTGTGTTGTTTGGTATGTAAAGGAGCTTATTTTTCCCCACCAAGTGGGTTTTATAATGTAACTTGTCTACATCATTTCAAATAGAGTCCTTATAATCAGTGGCGTAGCTAGGGTTAAACTTCGGGGGGGGGGGGGCACCTGGGGTGCACAGATTTTCCAAGTGGGGAGGGGAGAAACTGGAGCCATATGATATATGTTTCTGTCCTATTTACGATTTTAAACGGAGTCCACCAGTGGGGGAGGGACGGACATCCGCTGGGGGATGTTGGGCACGCCCCCCGTAGCTACGTCACTGCATACTTAATCCATTCATATTAATTCCATCATTATTACAACAACTAAACATTAATATCGTATACCTTTTGTAATAATTCCTTTTAATCGTTAAAAATTGAAAATTGCTCGACGCTCACCCAATCATGGTGGATTGTGTCTTTTCGTGGAAAATATCGTGAACTAGCCTCTCCGCGATACATGACTTGCCCACTCGAGAGTTCTGAAAGAAAACAACAATGAGGTGACATGTTCCATTGCGAGCAAGAGATATCTCAAATACTCAGAGGCGATCACAAGCCTTCGTATGAGTCCTAGCCAGTAAGTCACTGGTCAATCACAAGTCATTTCATCTCAAGTCAAGTCACAAGCTATTCTGTGATCTATGACAAACGTATTTCTCCTTGTGACTTGAGTTTGTCACTGTGTTACTTGGATTTGGCTTGTGATTGACCTGCTGTGAATGTGATAGATTTGTCAGAGGTTGAGATAGACTTAATTGTCACGTACTTGTCATTGGACTTGTAACTGACTGAAGTTGTGATTGATTTGTGTCACTGTTGATTTGTGATTTGGCTTTTGATTTGACTTGGGGCTGAGGTGAGATTGATTGTGTTAGATTGAATTATTGAGATTGACATATACGACCACCACGTGATTTCACTTTTGATTGGTTTGATCGACTTGTGGCTGATATTGACTGTTGCGACTTGTCATTTGACATGTCATCAATTTTTGACTCACGATTACAACTCTGTACGGAACACGAATCAGATGAAGCTTAAATTTAGGGTCCATAACATGAACTTTACTTATAGCAACATATTTTGTGCAACTTTCTGCTTCTAAATGTATGCATCTTTAACACCTGACAAATGAGGGCGCTGTTGCTGTGATGACATTTCAGGAAGACACTGTTCACTTTATGGATTTTCCGTTCAAATTGTGAACCCAAAATTTGCTCATTGGCTTACTATCATGTACCGAAACAACAAAGAAAAGAACATTTGCGAAAGCAAAATAACCTACATTTTTTGGTGCTGAAATACCTGTAACATTGAGGTGTCTGCCTGAAATGACATCACATGAATATGCTCACGAATATGGAAATTTGCATAAGCCTAAAAACCAAAAAGGCACCAAAATGCGCTTAAAAATGGCAAATGAAAAATCAAAATAAGGATAAATGGGACACAAAACTGCATTTTCAAGGATTGCATTTAAACAAATTAAATTACATGATGGGCCCTTTTTGCGCCACTTTGGTTATTGTCAGAGAGAAACCCAAAAGAACACATTGTGAGCAGCACGATTACGTCATCCCCTTTTTACAGAAAGTGCACTAGCAAAACATGTACATAATCAGATAGTTCATAGTTCAATGTTATTGATAAAGTAGAAGGCCCACTCTCTATAGTCTCTATTTCCTCTAATCTCCCGTGACTGAGGACCAGTTGTGAATTATTTATTTGTCTAGTTGTGTAAATATCCAACTCACCCCAACCAGGCAGATTTTGATGGCATTTTCTGATCCGACTGCCATGTTTCCTCCTTTCCAGCTAACTCCACCGACGGTTGCTCCTGCATGAGAACATGTGACACAAGGAGAAAATGGTTTCTGACAAGTGTTGGATACATAATGAGCATTTAACTCTACATGTTATCTAGGCCTACATTATGCCAGCTAAAATGTCATTCCGTTTTGATTCGCAGAATTCTGGAGTGGGAACTTCACGGCATGACATTTCGGTTTTGCTGCGTGATACCCTCGTCGGGAGGATACATGCAGCCGTAGCAGGTTATAAGAGGAAGTGATTACTTTGGAGTGAATTCTACTACATGTAGTATCAAATTCGGTGAGCTATAGGGCTCGACGCCTGAACCAGGAAAATAGTCGCGTTTAAATGGACGCCATTGTCAGTCTGCAAATAATTCATTTCATCTCACTGCGATCCTAGTTCACCAGCTGTGTGTGACCTGCGGTTTCTTTGTTGTCAGTATACAAAAGTGTCAAGTTTGTTGAATGTATACGTTAGTTCCTGATTCAATCAGTATATAGGAAGGGGAAAACCAGAATTGCCAGTGGACTTTCAACCCCAACACGATACGTGCAAGTATGACAGGTCTATGCTGCATGCATGGTTCGCTTAGCCTAATTAGAACTTGAAGCTGCAATTTCCTGCGGACATTGTATAAAGGTGGACGTGTGCAGGAGCACCTTGCGGTAGATTTGGTTGGGGATGAAAATGTCGAACAGTTTTAAAAATGCCATCAAATAATCTAACTTGTTGGGGTGAGCTTGTATATTAGTTAGACATGGTTCATGCATGCATCGCACAATGTATTCTCTCAATTAATATCATGCAAAAAAAAGTAGGCGAATACTTATGAAAAGCAATACGCAGTCATAATTATTTTCATATCTTTCAGAAAACTTAGAGTAGGATGATAGAAGCATGTTCACAAAGCTCTTTACAGCCAGATCTTCCAATGCCTGAATTTGGTCGAAACATTCATGAAGTCGATTGAAAAATAGAGCGCTTTTCGGGGCCATTCAGAATTTTCAATGTTTTAAAATTTCGACTTTTTTTCCAAATTATTTTGACCCACCCACCCACCCCTAATTTCGATTAATAAAAAACTGAACATGTACATATACTTGAACATGAACATGTATACCCCTGTACATGTGTGTCTAGTTCAGTGACGGCGTGAAGTTGTCGGTATTCCTCTTTTGCACTGGGCAGGTGACCTTCAGTTTTCTTGTGTTTTGCCAGCTGATGCGCTGTTGGGAATGACAGGTTGCACGGTTTTGGAAGCCACAAAGATGACCGTGGTTTTGGCGTTTTCTGGATGAGGTGGATGACATTGTGACATACGAGGTTGTGCCTGTCACGTGAGGTAGCTGAGAAAAACATTCGCTCGTACCCTCCCCCCCCCTCCCTGCTTGCAGGGCGGGGGGTGCGAGCGAAAGAAAAACATCAGGTTTGGGCAGACATCACATCACAGGCTGCGGTTCTCGTAGTCTTGGAGTCCAGTGGTTGAATAGTCCAGTTTTTATAGCGATTGGTAATCTACGCCCGCGGCGTGTTATAGAGCCGATCTAGTACACCTGCACCTGGTACCCTGCTGCCTCTGCACGGCCTAACCGCTACAAACGCCCGGCGTCCAAGTCTACTGAAAAACCACCTCCCTCTCATGCCACAGTGGGTCTATATACACGTACATGACGTACATGCAGTACAATTTTGTTATGGAATTTATATATGTTGTTTTTTATGTAAAAATTGATGCAATTTAGCCATTGGCTACAAGTTCAATTTCAATAAGCCAACAATAATAATAATAATTTAACATACAGGGGACGAAGTTGGAAAAGAAACACGCATCGCGATATCGGAACGCTTGCGCGTAGTTCAGGCAAGTCAAAAGATCTATCTTTCTTTTCTTATTTTAAATCTTTTTCCATGGAAAGTGAATTTCGATTTTCAATTATTTAGCTTGACCCACCCACCCACAATTTGGAAAAAAGATCGAAATTTTAAAACATTGAAAATTCTGAATGGCCCCTTAGGGCCCCAATTTCATCCAAATTGAACGGAACTACGAGCTCACAGTCCTGTGCACGGCTTCCACCCATGTTTTTTTTTACAAACCCTCTAGTTCATGGCCCACACAATTTTCCCAAAACCACTTGTACGGCATGAGGAAGGATGGATAACTCATATTTCATTTAAAACATTGGGAGAAAAATGTCTCTGAGTTCGATATCTGGCCTGAAAACAACACCTCCGTTTGTGGCTGCCTTGCTGTAGGGCGCCCCCAACGGGACTTAATTGGATTCCAGCTCCTTTCCATCCCAAAATCACCCCCCCCCCTTCGGTCCATATTTCTGTAATCGGATGACGGTCTATCGGCCCTTGCAGATTTGGGCGCATTTGTTGCGGAACCGCCATTGGAAACCCCTTTGAAACGCTGCCCACCCCGTTCACGCCCCGAAAAACCCCTGTCACGGAATATGAAGCGCATGCACACCACTATTTTGACAACGAACCAATGAATGACGCCATTTTGAAATAACAAAGAAGCGAGGTTTGAAAAAATTCCCAAAACACTTGTACACATAGTACAAGTTGTACGGCATGAGGAAGGATGTGTTGCCTTATAGGCTCCGTGCGTGAAGTAGAGGGCGCCCTTTTACCTGAACGACGTCCCAGCTTTTACCTGAACGACGAACGACATTCAGCTGGTTGACGCGCCATCGTTCCTTGTGTGTCACGCACGTACACCAGGGGATTTGTACTATGTACATGTACACGCAGTTACGGAAGCTTGAATTGCCTTCCGCGTTACCGCGTTACCGCGATAATTTATCGCAGAAATCCAGAAATCAGAGATAAATCCTTCCGCGATACCGCGTTACTGCGATAATTTATCTCAGAAATCCAGAAATCAGAGATACCTATTCCGCGATACTGCGTTACTGCGATAATTTATCACAGAAATCCGGAAATCAGAGATAATTCCTTCCGCGATACTGCGTTACTGCGATAATTTATCACAGAAATCCAGAAATCAGAGATACCTATTCCGCGATACCGCGTTACTGCGATAATTTATCACGTATACGGAGCTTTAAATTCATATGTGTCTCCAACCTCGTCCCCAGTGCTTACTTTATTTCCAACCGTGTTTCCAATAGTAAGAGAGCAGGTAGTGGTGGGCGCCCTGCTCGACACCCTGGGGACGAGGTTGATGTGTCTCCTCTCTACAATCGATGAGTGCGCGGTGTCACGTGATAAATTATCACGGTAACGCGGTATCGAGGAAAAGGTATCTCGGATTTCTGGATTTCTGAGATAAATTATCGCAGTAACGCGGTATCGCGGAATAGGTATCTCTGATTTCTGGATTTCTGAGATAAATTATCGCAGTAACGCAGTATCGCGGAAGGAATTATCTCTGATTTTCGGATTTCTGTGATAAATTATCGCAGTAACGCAGTATCGCGGAATAGGTATCTCTGATTTCTGGATTTCTGTGATAAATTATCGCAGTAACGCAGTATCGCGGAATAGGTATCTCTGATTTCTGGATTTCTGTGATAAATTATCGCAGTAACGCAGTATCGCGGAATAGGTATCTCTGATTTCTGGATTTCTGTGATAAATTATCGCAGTAACGCAGTATCGCGGAAGGAATTATCTTTGATTTCTGGATTTCTGTGATAAATTATCGCAGTAACGCGGTAACGCGGAAGGCAATTCAAGCTTCCGTACGCAGTGGCCGCGCTCCGCAGCCAAATTGCAGTCAGGTTAAAGATGGCGTCGGTCGGTCATCCCCAACTGTACTTTCTTTGCCGGTGAGGGGGTACTTGTAAACGGAGCGGATAGTGGCAAGACGTTAAAAAAATATGCTCAGCTGACATAAAATGTAATAACCCGCCAATGTTAACTTTATTTTTTTCTACTTTTAATCGACCCCAAAAACCCCAATTGCAATACATAATCTACAGTTGTCATCTTTATTACATACAGTCACAATAGAGTCAATATATAACAGTCACATTAGCTCTAAATTTACATAGTCATTATCTTCATATTACCGTGTATAAGCAAAAACTTTTACAAGAAATGTCTAGCGGTATAATCAGTGACACTCAGCTATAAAAACAACGGCGAAGTGGCTGCAAGATATAAAGCTTGGCACAATGAACGTTATTTATATTGCATTTTTGTAACACTCAGCACGGACTTTACAAAAAATTATTTCAGAATCCTAATAATACGGTAGTACAGCAATACAAAAATTATTTTAAAAATTATATTTAATTTATATTGAGATACAGAGCTGCAGTACATACTTCGCCGATGTAGGCTACTGACAGAATGTTTGTCAACTTTGAGTTTTCATAAATTATTAACTTGTTTACTATACAGCAAATCACCAATTCAGAAACAACTAAACTTGCACAAAACAACGCAACAAACCAGTCCATCTATACCAACCGACTGGTCGACAATTACAAATACAATCTTAAAAGAACTTCACTGTCATCGTGGAATGCAGGGGTGAAAGTGTCTAAGATTATACACAAGAAGGCCCTCAGACAATTCAGCAGCCCTACAAATTCAAATTCAGTAACATTGAATGCACACACATGTTTACGTTACATACCTAGTGTGGAAATTCCCTTGCTTATTTCGTGTAGTTAAGAAAAAGCTCTGAAAAAAAAACTCATTTTACTTTCACTGTGAAAAGACTTTCAACCCAATTTTTTCTATGAGTCCCTTTAGTGTTTCTCTTCATTTTGCCACGGATAAGTCTTTCCCAAAAATGTCTCTTAACCTGTTTTCCAGAAATGGGGAAACACTGCGTGGACTTGCCCAAGTCCACACAATGTCGCCTCTACCTGGTTTATGTGGACCTCTTTTGTTCAGAAGTCCACACAGTGAATGTAATGCCTACCCAAGAGGTCTACGCATGCGTATCCGTTTGGAGCAAACGTACACACCTCAAATATGCTGCCATGAGCATCAGGCTCTACCACCAATGGGACTTATCTACGAGTCGGCCATATTGAATTGAAAGTTAGGTAAAATCTTCATTATTTTGTTGAATTTGTGAAGAGAAATGAAAGCAAGTTCCTTTATTATAAATTCCAGTCTGCTTCAATGAATAATTGAACATTTGTAATTAACCATTCTCTAATGTTTAAAGCCATATTAACACAAAAAAGACAGTAAAATAAGGCTGCATAGTGCCTGCATACATAGTCTGGCGCCCATCCCATTACACAGTTAACAATTAAAGAAATACATTCAGGGAACTCGACAAAATGGCCAACTCGTGAATAAGGCCTATCAAACTCGGGCATTGTATGGAATATCCGGTGTCTTATTAAATTTGGACTCCCGTGTAATCTGGTCTCCCCTCACACGCGATCTGGCACTGTTGTAGGCCTAATTATCTTCACTAAGGCTTGCGAAATACAACCAAGGAGTCCGTGTTAATTAATTCAGTCCAAATGTCACCCTACACCGGAAGCAATTCTTTTTTATGCAGCTAAGTATAGTTAATGACCATAATGCGCATGCGTCAGTTGGTAACGGAATAGGCCTATGTCTCGGACTTAACTTTCATTTAGACAAAAATCCTCCGGAGTCCAGAATGAGAAAAAAAGGCTGAAGATCGTCACAAGTTGTTTAAACACACTTTAGGGAATAAAATTAAAATGTAAAATCCCTCCAGGAGTTGAACCTGGGTCCTCCAGCATTCAGATCTATTTAACGCACAGCGAGACCACGCTGACTGTCGTGGAATATTAGCTATAAGAACTTATTCCGTATCAGGTGATGTTTCAGGCATGCGCATTATGGTCTATACTGAGTTGCATAAAAACGAATTGCACACCGGAATGGCCTCGTAGAGAAATTCACACTTATTTAGACTTTTATACAAAAACAATGAATTCTCTTTTCACGTTCCCTCTCAATATCTGCACTAATTAATTAATCATCTGTACAGTTGTATCGTATGCGGAAGCGCGGAAGAATTGTACCGTAATGGAACGGTGGATCACTAGCACGATTTTTTTACAAAAAGACGGTCAATGGAAACGGTGCATTTCCATTCACAGCTTTGCAGTCGAGTCCAACAATTCCAGTCACAAGTAACAGTGGAATGCCTTTGTCACATGTCACTTGAAAACTGTTTTGAGGACTTGTGTAGTGAGGACTTGTGAAGACCTGTAGGGACTTGTGAGGACTTGTGAGGGACATGTGAGAACTTGTGAGGACTTGTGAAGCTGTAAGGACTTGTGAGAACTTGTGAGGACTTGTTAGGCCTCGTGGGGACTTGTGAGGACTTTCTTGAGGATTTGTGATGGACTTGAGAAGACCTGTGACGACTTATGAGGGACCTGTGCGGACATGTGACGACTTGTGAGGATCGTTGTGAGGGACTTGGGAAGACTTATGAGGACTTATGAGGACTTTTATGAGGACTTGTGATGGACTTGAGAATACCTGTGACGACTTGTGAGGACTTATGATGGACTTGGGAAGACTTGTGGAGACCTGTGAGGGACTCGTGATGGCTTGCGAGGACTTATGAGGACGTCGAAATGAGTATAATGATTTTAATTGAAAACTAAATCGAACAAAGGCTGCTGTCAGTTGCATTTACAGGTAGACTTGTGTTTCCCAGCATGTTGACCGTCCGAGGTGACACCGTGGCCATTCGGTTCTTGGCCCCGATCGGTCAGGCTGTTGTGCTCTGTGCTCCCCGGTAGCTTGATGATGTTCGTTTGTTCCTCCTCCACCTTGGTCGCCTGGTGGCTTGATGTCTGTTTGGATGCTCTGATCTTCATAACTGTTGCAAAATGAAACAATGGGCGTGAATATGACAAGGAGGATCTTGCAGAGGAGCACACCTCAGTCGCGCTAGGTTTAGATGTAGCATGCGTGAAGTATATGCTCAGTTGTAGAGTTCTTCCTCTAAAAAAAAATTGTATTCTTTGGCCAGATTTCACTTACCTAGTTCAGTGAATATTCTCTCCACGTTGTGCCCCGTCTTGGCGCTCGTTTCTAAGAAGACGGCTTCCAGTATATCAGCGTAACCTCGCGCCAGCTCGGTCGAGATGACTCGGTCTGTATCTTCAAGGTCCAGTTTGTTGCCTACTACGGCAAGCGCCACGTCTGGCTTGGTACACGCTCGTATAGAAGGCAACCAGACCGTCCGAAGATTGTGGAAGGATTGCTGGTGTTGGACAAAAGTGGGGATTGTCAGTTAAAGGGGACGAAAATGAAGATAGAGGGTTACAGGCTAGTAACATCAGGAATGAAACTTGCCTCTTGTTATACATGCAGTCTTCTTAAAGGGTATGTCAAGTGCTAAAATACCATTTAACCTTTTTTTCTGTTTTCATTTTGGTTTTGATAATAACAATAACGGAGTCTTATATAGCGCACGTATACAACAATTAGGTATTCAAGGCGCTGGAAATTATGCGTATTATCAAAGAAAGGTAAATTGATAAATGAGAAAATATGAGACCCATTATGTAGCACCTTATAAGGGTTGACAAGGTGCTGCGGCGCATATTGCAGCCACTGCCAGAAACACTGGGTTCTTTAACGTGAATTTCACAACACACGGGGCCTACAGCTTTACTTCCCATCCAAAGGACGAAGCAATAATGGTATCGTGCCTTGCTCAAGAGCACAAGCACCATGTTCCCACGGTCAGGATACAAACTCATGTATCACGGCACACAAATCGACCACCGTAATATTGGACCACAGCACCCCCATGCTTGATGCTAATTCAATTTCAATCCTGAAATTTGCATATTCAGGAGCAAAAATGTCATTTCAGGCAGAAACTGTAATTGTATACCACTATAACAGCTTCAAAATTTGCCAGAAATTTTGATATTTGCTTTTCGAAAATTTTCTTTTATTTGGTGACTCGTTATTGCTTCAGTGCATGACAGTGTTTGAATGTTTGTTTTTCAGCTGTAATTCTCAGTGCTCACTTAGCTCAAGAGCTTTAAATATTTCATTCATGATTCCATGGACAGCTTTCAGAAACAGTGTTTTTTTTAGTAAAGCACGCACATCTTCTGATAGCATGGATCGATTTCAGTAATCCTTTTTTTTTCAGATGAGTGGAAGAACATGCTCTTTTGCTGTTTAAGAAACAAAAAACATTGATCCAGATCACTTTGTTTTTGACTCACCCTGTAGAGCGAATTTCGGCTCCAATTGCATCCACATTTTTGAGAAAAGTTCAAAGTCCGGTTCAGAGCCAGGTCATGCAGGAGTTGGTCCTTTTATTTCGTTTTTCACAAACCCTTAAAAGCATGGGCCACAGAATTCCATGTCCAAGGTAAACCGCAGATAATATTTTACCAAATTACAGGCATGCAACTCTGAAGTAACAAAAACGAGGGAATTTTACTTGGGAACATAGTTTGTTCCAAATTCACTCTTAAGTCTATGGGTTTTCTGTTCAAATTGTGAACCAAAATTTGCTCAATGAAAAATTTGTGAGAAAACTTTGCTCAATTATATGGCATACATATGAGATTTTAATCATTTGAGTCCAGACTGAAACATTATTTTTACGGTCCGATCTTGTGTTTTGATTATAAGAAACAAGTCAACTTTTTTTTTGAAATATTGATGGCGATTGTTGTCTGGTTTCCTTCTTAAGCATTCGTTCGGTCGTGGAAGTGGGAAAACGTCAGTGTTTCGTTGTATTTATTACGAGTACTCATTAGCTCGTAGAACGGAAAATAATCAGTGGTGGACAGCTTAATTTTGTGATGTTTCCTAAATTAAAATATACATAACTTGGGAATAGAGTATACAAATGACGTGAATTGTTGCAGTTACTGTCAATACTGTGCACTTTATCCCTTTGTTAATTTCTTTTTTTTAAATGGAGCGAGTCACATATTTTTTTGAAATATTTGTTTCTAATTCGGTCACTTTCTTTTTGACTCACCCTGCATTTAATCACCATTATTTTGTGGGTGATCATCTTTGGAGGGAAATGTCAGTGAGAAGTTACTGGATAAAAAAACCAAAATTAAAAAGAATCAAAAGATGAGTAAAACCAACCATGTTTAGCCTTATACTTCTATTTCAAGTCACACTTACTTCGTTAGTGATGTCATAGACTAGGACAATGGCGGATGCATCTCTGTAGTAAAGTGGTGCCAAGGCTCGAAACTGTGTCACAAAGAAATTTACGTTATGACAGAGATTACGTATCCATACGCACAATAAAAGAGTTCCAATAAGTCTTAGTTCCATTTAAAAGTTGACGAATCTATTAAATCGCTCTCATCCGTGGTCGATTCAAACATGCCTGTAAAAGACATCTCATCTCCCAATATCTGATATAGTTTGCTTCTCATTTTGGTTTTTTAGCAAATGGTTTTTTTCTTTCAATACGTAGGATATTTTTCTATAGTTTATCGATACGTTTTCATGCTTAGGTTCTGTCTTGGTCCAACTGTCCGTTTGTACTTTTTTTTGTTCCTGTTCTGTGTTAGTCCGTCCAAGGCATCTCGTCACAAGCCTAGGCTTCTATAGAAGATGCCTCCATACCTATAGTTTTGCATGCTTTTTAAGAGTCATTTCGTGTAAATACTTCATATGAGTGTCCACGCTCAAAAAATCGAATTATTTTGTTTAATACTTTGTGGGATGAAAGGACTTTGGGAGCAAGTAACCTAAATAGACTTTTTAATCCGATATTTTGCCCGTTGCCAAGGTTACGGGCCATTATGTGTTTTGGCCATTTTGGGGAAATTTTGAGGCTGCAAAAATTCATTTTTTGCGTTATTTTCAAAGGTCATCAACCCAAACTGCAAAGTAATGTCACAAAAGTAACTATATCACGACAAAGTATCATCCTTACCCTACTAAGAAGAAAAAGTAAAAACACTCCTGAAAAATCTCCTCTATATTATTTTTAGGCCCTATAATACAGCATGTTTTTACAACTAGCAAAATTGCATTTTTTACCCCATTTTTATCCCTCCAAAATGGCACTTGCCAGGGCACTCAGAATAATTTCCCTTCGGCTATGGTTAGTTCAGACATTGGTCTTTTCATATATGGTGAGAAATTTTTGGGTTATTGTATAGCCTTTGTGCAGTAGCGCTCCAAAAATGGTAAATTTCACAAAAACCTTAAAAAGTGTATTTTCAGTGTTTTCCTTTGTTTTGGGTAATAAACTAATAAACGTGTATAATTGGTATTGTTCATGAATCCAGCACATTTTCACAAACAGAATCAGACTGTTTATCATTTTTAGACCATTGGATGCCACCTAATTTTGAACGTGTATATTGCATAACGAAACAAATGTAAATAAATAATATGCAAGTGAACACTTTAGAAACAACATAGAGTTCCTTTTCACAGCCTCCCCTTCCCCCACCCCCGGGGATCTACACCAACAGCCGTCTCACAGATAGCCCCTTCCCCTGCCACCACCACTCCTAAAGCTCAAAAGAGAACCACGCCCTCCCCAACAAGTCAACAAGTACAATTTTGTTGAGATTACATACATGCATATGGCCTTGTGGAAAGTCTTAATTATGTAAGGTAGCTTTTTTACAACACGGGGCAGCTTGAAATATCCGAAAAGTGAGGAGGAGAGGAGGTGTGTATGTCGCGGGGGTGGGTAGGGGGTGGGAAGGGTGATCTGGACACACGCATGTACGCTGTACACATTTGTTTATATTGCAAGTTACTTTGGAATTACAGTAAAAGGTGTGGTGAACAAAATGACGTTTATTTTATTATTTTGAAAACGGAAAAGATTTAGAGAGCAACTAACTCTTATTTGTTTATATTGAAATACATGTACTTTAAAACAAGATCACTCCAGTGAAAGCTCCGAGAGAACACAGCATCAATTTGATTGCATGAATTTCACTCTGACTTGACTTGGCTATATACATGTAGTTAGGGTCTGAAGTATTTTTTTAGTGGAAGTGTCCTCCAAATTTGTATTTGCCTAATCAACATGAAAGTTTGTGGCACAAAATACACTTCTGTAGTGTGCTTATTATTACCATGGCAACCGTTGTAAAGACATCGGTGCTCATAAATTAAAGTCAAAGATACTTCCATTTTTCAAAGCCTATCACGGAAGTATTATCTTTAGACTGAAATTCATGGCTATATAATCAGTAATTATAAGTCCCTATGGCAGTGACAATGGATGCATACAATTGCTTGACTGGGATGAATGTTTACACAAAAATACAGAAATTATGCCCAAAATGTTATCTAGACAAGAGTTTGGAAAAATATATAAAAACACCTTTAGTGGTAACAGCAATGGAACCAAGAATGTCATATTATAGAGTAATGGTCAACCAATATTTCCTGCCAAATCGGTTGTAGGAAAATCGGTCAAAGTATATGCAAATCAACATGGGATCACAGTGTGCTGTACCCCTCCCTTTCAGAAAAAAAACCCAAATACCCACCAGAAAGGGTTAAAATCTGTAAGCACTTGTGGTTCGGTGGGGAAATTGATTTTTTTAATATTAATTAACACATTAACAAAACATTCCCTGCTTGTATACAAAAAAACCTGTAATTTATAAGCACCAATACATTTATACTGCTTGCCATGTAACAATGGATGCACCACAGAAGTGTGGCCATGTTGACTGCTGATGACAGTTTGGAAGAGACTCAAAATGCCATGCTGATTAAGAAATTACGATTTTGGAGGGAATAGCAGCACCCACAACGGTACTATATTAGACTTTATATGTGCTCGATCTGACAATATTTACACGTTCAATTCAATCAATCAAAATAGAGGCCATTTTGAGTTTTCACTAGAGTGATAGTTGTTTTAAAGTACATGTATTTTAATATAAAAATATGAGTTATTTGCTTTCGTAATCGCCATATCACTTCTCTGTATTGAAAATAATAAAATAAATGCAACTTTTTTTAAATTCAGCATTATGTACATGTACCATGTACATGTTTCCATATTACACCCCCCCCCCCTGCGCTTTCCAGATATTCCAAACCACTCCCACGTTGACAAAAAAATAGCCAAACCTACATAGTGTATGTAAATATGTGGACTTTCCGCAAGGCAATATGTAACCTTAACAATAATATATATTGTGTACAATTCTTTGGGAGGGGGAGGGGTAGTTGCTCATATTGAGCACCGGAGTAGGAAGAGGGATGGCAGGGGGTGGGCTGTGAGATGGGTACGCCTGTTGGTGTAGATTATGAAAGCTTCACTTGCAAATTGATATCTATTTTCAATATTAATCTAGGCAAATACATGCAGAAATCAAAATCTGAATTTGGTGGCAAGGAAAGGGCGGGGCCTAGCTAGGAGGGGAGGACTGGACATCATTGGAATGATGGTGCACTTCAATCAGAGGACAGTGGAAATGTCCATTATTCATTGCAGCTTGCAAACACATGAGTTTTGCCCATGTGACAATGATTGTACCGACATTGCCAAGTTATTGGCGGGTGGACACACCCCACCCTCAACCCCAAGCAATGCCTCCGGGGTGGGGGAATGGGAAGCTGTGAAAAGGATCTCGATGTTATTTCTACAGTGTTCACTTAAATATTATCTATTTACAGTTGCTTCGTTATGCAACATACAAGTTCAAAATTCGGTGGCACAGGGGCAGTGGGCGGGGCCTAGCCAGGTGTGGGGGGAAGTGTCTAAAAATGATACACAGTCTAATTTTGTTTGTAAAAATGCGCTAGATTCATGAACAATATGAATTATACAAGTTATTACTCAAAACAAAGGAAAACACTGAAAATACACTCTTTAAGGTTTTTGTGAAATTTACCATTTTTGGAGCGCTACTGCACAAAGGCTATAAAATAACCCAACATTTTCTCACCAGATATGAAAAGACCAATGTCCGATCTAACCATAGCCAGAGGGAAATTATTCTGAGTGCCCTGGCAAGTGCCATTTTGGAGGGATAAAAATGGGGTAAAAAATGCAGTTTTGTTAGTTGTAAAAACATGCTATATTAAAGGGTCTAAAAATAGTATAAAGGAGATTTTTCAGAAGTGTTTTTTTTTTTTTTGTAAGGGTAAGGATGATACTTTGTCGTGATATAGTTACTTTTGTGACATTACTTTGCAGTTTGGCTAGATGACCTTTGAAAAAAACTCGAAAAATGAATTTTTGCAGCCTCGAAAAATGGCCAAAACACATAATGGCCCGTAACCATGGCAACGGGCAAAATAAAAGTTTGAAAAGTCTATTTTGGTTACTTGCTCCCTAAGTCCTTTCATCCCACAAAGTTTTAAAAAATTCGATTTTTTGAGCGTGGACACTTATATGAAGTATTTACACGAAATGACTCTTAAAACTTCAGTTCGACAATTCCGTTTACTTATTCATGTTTTCTCTCCTAATATTTTTATTTGGTTTGGACTAAATAATGTGTAAGTCCGTCCAAGCCATCTCGTCACAAGCCTAGGCTTAAGATTCCTCCATATACACTGTACCTATAGTTTTGCATGCTTCTCAAAACTTTTCGACAATTCCGTTTACTTATTCATGGTTTCTCTGCTGATATTTTTTATTTGGTATGGAAATAAATGCGAGTTTGAATTGAATAATAACAATAAAATAATAAAGCGTTCAAGTTAATTAGTTAGTGTTTCGGTTGTTTATTTCACGGTTGTTACATCTGAAGTAACGCACCGGCCAAGGATTAGGTTTGGGGGCTCCCATATATAAATATCTTTTTTAATTTTTGTAGAAGTTTTTTTTCAAAAAGTCTTGCCCAAAATAGGCCACATACATATCACCACGGTCAAATAGTGGGACTAAAGTGACCCCCCCCCCGAAAAAAACGGACAACCTCTTGGGTGGGACTCAAGCCCCAAGAGGGCTCCCTCCCCTTGTGTGCGCCACTGATATTACCCACCCTTTCTTGTCCGGCTGTGTCCCATAGATTCAATTTGACGGTTTCTCCGTTCACAGTCAAGTCCTTCTTTGAATAGGCACTCCTGTGGAAACGAAATCAGCAAAACGGGAAACAGTAACAGAAGAAAACAGGATATTAATCTAGGATGCGTGCATGACAACGAAGCAAGCACAGAGAAGTTCATATATATTCAGTTCAAATATTGTGACAATTATGTGCATTGTACATTTCCGGGTTTTCTCAAGGGCAATGAAAAAAATCATAGTGGTTTCAATGTGTGTTTATATACAAAACTTGTAACCACACACTTTCAATTTGTAACGGCACATAACAATGTTCTGTTTCCTGACAAAACTGACACTTCTCTGTTTACATAGACTGAGTCAAACTGTTGTAGATCGAGTAGATCTTCTAGTTCATCATCGGGAAGTTAAACTATATCCGGACTGAACATTTCACAAGACTCACCCAATGGTCGTTTTGGTCTGTTCGAAGAATTCATCGTGAACTAGCCTCTCAGCGATACATGACTTCCCCACTGTAGAACTCTGGATCAGGGAAGATAAAGAACTGATCAAGATGACTCAAGACAAAAACAACACTGGAGTATAGTAGCCGAGTCCTTATATATCCATCTTTGATAATGTTGCCAGCATCATGAGTTTGGGTGTGATCCCTGGCTACAGCGCCCCTTTAGCAAAGACATTGACAAGCTTGGGGCTGGATAGCTCAGTTGGTAGAGCACCGGAACGGCAATCCGTAGGTCGAAGGTTCAAACCCTGCTCCAGTCAATTTCTCTGTTCAACTTTGAAAAAAGGATTATACTGCAACCAGTCAGTTTGCCTTTGTGGTTTATTTGAAGAAAAATGATCAAATGTGATAGACTTGCTGCATGACTTGTGATTAACTTGTGATTGAATTAGTACTTGCGACTGACTTATACTTGTGACTGTCTTGTGTTTGAACTGCGACGGGCCTGTTATTGACTCGTGATTAACATGACTGTAACGCCGGACGGTTCATAACTTCGGGTCACGCAAAATCCGCATTTTTTTGCAAGAGTTTTGCAAATTGTTTCTATACCAGTTCATGAAAAGTTGTAATGGACAAACCCGCAGAAGACACTGAGCACTGAGTACGATTGAGCTGAACATTGGGCAGCACGATTACGTAAGCGCCTTTTACTGACAGTGAACTGGCAAAACACCAACATCATCATCGAGGAGTTGTATAGTGAACTGGCAAAACACCAACACAGTGAACTGGCAAAACACCAACATCATCATCGAGGAGTTGTATAGTTTCCAAGATTTATTGAAAGTGGATACTGGACAATTTTCTGTTCTCTACTATTTTGAATCTTCAGTGATTGAAAACCAGTTTGGAGCATTATGATGAACGTTACTGACTGCACGTCTGGTGTATGTACATGACGGTACATTGTAGATGCATGAACATATATACCGTGAACAAATATATTTCGTGACAAGCGTGTCAGGCAGTTCCATGCATGATGTATGAACTATGAACCGCGTCCCACATACTGCATCGTCAGTCTATTGTGTGTATAAAACGTACTCACCCCAACCAGGCAGATTTTGATGGCATTTCCCGGACCGATCGGCATTTTCCCGCCTTTCCAACCAAATCCACCGCTGTTGTCTCCTAAACCTGATCACTTCCACCGTCTGGAAATACCCGCTGCACTTGGCAGCTTCAACTTCTTCGTCAAGTTTGGAACAACAATCAGAGCTATGAACTTGAGACAGTCATATTTAGGAAGGCCTACACGTAGGCCTTTCACTCAGTATGTTTTTGGTTGAAAGCCTGCGAACAATTCCTGTTGCAGGCAATGATTGCAGGGAACTAACGTTACATGCTGCAACAAAACCGTAATATTTGTTTTTTAACTGGCAACAAAGAAACGGCAGCGCATGCACAGGTACTATCCACCTGTCTAGCAGTGTGCAGAGAGCTTTGCACACGACACAATGGCGGACGTGTAAACTTTGATCGTGTCCTTATTCCGGCGGAAAACAATTTCTGAACAATTACAGGTGGAAAGTCCAACCTGTGATAGACGGGTAATGTGCAAATGGACTTTTTTTTAGCGATTGAGCAAAGTTTCTATTCGACATGACGTCGCTCCATGCAAATGTTTGCCCCTCCACCAGGCGCGGGCGCGGGGGGGGGGAAAGGGCCCCAAAAAAAAAAAAAAAAAAAAAAAAATTATCAAAAGAATGATTGTGATGTACATGCGAACCCTCCTCTAAAGAAGAAATAGCTGTGACAAGGATGCATTACTTAATATATTGTGAATATTTTTTTTTTTTTTTTTTTTGAAATTGAAAATATGGCATGAGCCCCCCCACCTATTGATTTTCGGAGGCCTAAGTGTCTGGAAAAAATAACCGGTCAACATTTCAGCACGCCTCCCTGAAAAAAATTCTTGATCCACCGTGCTAGCCCCCCCCAAAATATTGGTTCTAGAACCGCGCCTGCCCTCCACTATCAACAATATTAAAATGATAGTCGGATGGGACTCAAACCCACGACCTCTTGTTTACTAGTGCAGATGTCTTAAATACTGGACCGAGCAGCTTGCTGGGTCGTAAGTGTAACATATAATGCTAATATGCAAAACTTAGCTAGTAATACAAGGTTTCTCGACACATCTTCAATACATTAACATACAAAAATAATCGTACTGAGCTATAAAAAAAAAATACAAAAGGTGCCCAACATAAACATTCATTCCACCTAAAATAACTACATCCCACTGTATAGGGCCTACGTTATACCCTGCCCCAAAAATGGAGACCCAAAAAAGATGAATTTTGTACCCCATGTACCAAAGACAAAAGTACAATAACAGTGGGATTGCAGGAAACCCCCTCCCCAAAATTTTAAGTAAGCCACGCCCCTACTCTAACCAAAGTATTTTGAATTAAAAAGTAAAGATTTAATTATAAGTAATGTATCCTGAATTTTGACGGTCAATGTTAAAGCCTTCTCAGGAATGACAACCAAATTTCTTCGAGTGAAGAAAAAACAAGCACCCCCCCAAAAAAAAATTGTCTTCAAGCCCCATATAACTGATCAATTAAATAAACTTTTCATTTTGAACTATGTGAGACACATGAATCGTGGCTTAATTATGGTGCAAAACTCTGATAGTCTCAGCACGAGTTGAGATACCGTATAATACCTCATAATTATTATTCGGTTCCCTAAAGAAGCTGAACTCCGCTAGTTTTTATCCAAAGGAACAATGTGCACAAGCATTTCCTCAAACAAACATCAATGTCACGACACGTATTAGCCACGCAAGCTGACTCATTTCATTAGTTTGAAACGCAAATGAAAGTATTTTCGGTGACAAAAACCAGCCTGGCAAACTTGACCTGTATACAAGAGAAAATATTATGTAGCCTACCTCACTTCTCTTACTGGTATTTAAATGCGGTCAACTTCCTGTGTTACGTTGTCCTCTTGACACCATGCATCAGCATTTTTACTTCCTTGTCTGATGATCCTATTTTTCTCCCCTGGTAAGTTTCCTGTGTTTTTTTTTTGGCACCAGCCAGTTGTTGTATGGGTTCAAGCGTACATCAAAAGCATATAATACATGGTACATAATAGCCGTATAGTGGCTGATCACTCCACTGCATTATGCGTAAAACCTTTTTTGCGCAAAACCACAGTGAAAAGCCAAACAAAACTTACTAAAGTATTCTGGACTGTTTGAAGAGGCTGTGAATGAACTATGACAACTTCATGTTTCAATAAATTACTATGCCGAGAGGAGTAGTTTCTAGTTTCAGCAGCAGGAAAAAAGTCTGTCAGCTCACTGTCCGGGTATAGTTCGGTCTAGTCTGAGCACACATCATGGCGACCAGATGCACATGGAAGGTCTGCTTTGTAGGGGTGAGTATTCTTCTTTTTTTACACTGAATGATACATGATTCGGTGAATTCCCTGAATCTCATTCCATCGATCCACTGTATAGTAACTGTATATCGTAATCTGTGGTGCTTGTAGTTTCACGTGAGGCTTTCGCATAATGTGCACATTATTGTTTCAACACTCCCAATGTGGGATTTTTAATTTCCGCGTTCATGAATACAATACGTGCGCATAACTGAAGGTCGATTGTGATTATAACGACTGACAACACAACACCACAAGCAATGGTTCAAACTTTCAGTTCATATTAATAAAGTGTACCCAACTAGCTGTTGTTAATGCCCCACAAAGAAGCAAGCATTGGCTGCATAATTAGCATAAAAACGTATCGGTAACATAATTAGTTCAAGAAGAAAAAACAAAGAATGGTAAAATTTAAATATCCCGATGGGTCATTGTTTTACACACAATATTTCGCCCTGAAGCACAACAAAACTGTACATAGGTTGAATATTATTCTTTTTTCCCCGTTTGGTATTTAAGGTGAATAATAGTCATCCCTGACCCATTAATTATTAGTTATAATTATTTGATGATTGTTTATTTTAAAAGAGAGTTTCAGAAACAAAACTTACTGGCCGGTTTGTGATAAGAGTAACCGAATACATTATATGACAGGATACTGGCGTTGGGAAGTCGTGCGTTGCCTTCAGATTTTACCAAGATAGATTTACTGGAACCATACCAACAATAGGGTAAGTTAAGAAGAATGCAACAAAACTTGCTCCAAGTCGCGTTCGCATTGGACTTTTTATTAAAGGGCCCACGTAATGCAATGTTTTTTAATGATATCCTTTAAAACGCACCATTGTGTCCCATGCATTTAACCTTGTTTTCAATTTTCGTTTTGCCATTTTGAAGGGTATTTTGGTGCCTTTTTGGTTTTGATGCTTATGCGAATTTCCATATTCATGTGCAAAACTATGATGTCATTCCCGGCAGAAACCCGAATGTTACAGCTATTTCAGCACAAAAAAGTTGCCAAAATTGTTAATATTTTGCTGTAATAGATTTTCTTTTCCTCGGTGATTCGTTGTGTAAGTACACGGCAGTGAGCCAATGAGCAACCCTTCATGCATTAAAGAGGAGTAGAGAGTTGCACAAAATTTGTTCCGAATAAAAATTCATCGCATGGCCCTTTAAAGAAAACTAACGGAAACAGTTGTCAATTTAGTCAAATTAACTGCAGTGTGAACAGTCGGTAAACCCCCTGAATTGTTGACGTTCGACTGCAAGTTTTTTATGGTCGATTGTAAGTTTTACAGGGATAACTGGTTCACGGAAGAATTACATTGTCAGTTTTACTTAGCGAATGATTGAGGGTCGAAATTAATCCAAGCGCGGACGCGTAGTAGAATAGTATAACCCGTGAGGTTATATAGACAAAGTAAGACAGTAAGAGACGAAGTGGTACTTGGGCTGATGTAATTTATTCGGTTGGCTGTGACGCTCTCTGTCTGATTTCTAGATTCTACTGTTTTTTTATACAGTAAATGAACATTCCAATCTTACAGCTATCTTACAGGTTTCTTGCCTTATTAGGAGTTGTTAAGAACAATGTTCACTAACTATTGAATATTAATAATACAGAATTGAAGGTGTTTGGTCAACTTGTATCTGGGGGCAGGGCTAGGCAAATTGATAGAACAATCGGATTTCCTTATAAAAGTCCGTGGGCTGAATCACCGTGGTGCAGCCCAGCATCCACCCACGCGGACCTTGTGGCTAAACTGGCCATTCCTTAGATGTGTCTCATTACCAGGAAAGTGGTCCTGTTCCTTGAAGGTCAACGTATACAACTTATACAGTAAATATAAAACATGATATTTTATCATGGTGATAATAGCCACAATGGAATCTTATACTAACGGTAACTACATCAAAAACAAAATATAAGTCCCATGCATGCGCAAACGCGGCTTTTATGTGCCTTCGCCAAAACTGGGTGTTCAAAAAGAAAACGAAGACACCTTTCCCCTCTTAAAAAAACAAGGACGGTTTGTGCATTGTCTTTAGAGCGGTTGTAAACTGATGGTCGCAAAAATGATGCTATGTATGTATGTATGTATGTATGTAAGTCTTACTACGTATGTATGTATGTATGTATGTATGTATGTATGTATGTATGTATGTACATGTATGTACATGTATGTATGTATGTTCAGTCTACAGGTACACATTTCGTATTGGTATTTATATCCAAATTATTTCCTCACAGACGAACATTTACAAAACACGAAATGGAGAACAGACCGGTGATTCAGTTATACGCGGTTGGTTGTGGTTTTAGTTATTATTTTCATCTTTTCAGATATGCGTTCATGGAAAAGTCATTACTTGTGGATGACGTCGAGCACGTATTCAACTTGTGGGACACAGCCGGGCAGGAACGGGTATGTGTCCTAAGGATTCCAACGCATGTTACGGATTTGAATGGGAAAGTTACAGAAAGGACAAAAGTACCCCACGCCGAGTGTGAGTTAGCTCATTATACCCATCGCCCCACGTAGGCCTACTGCAAACCTCTCCAAAAAAAAACACCAAAAAACCCCTTGAGTACCGGAAACGCAAAGAACTGTGGGTAGCTTACCACCTTTGCAAATGCACTTACATTTACGTGGAAGTGTTTGACCCCGGATCATCGCTTAAACAAAATAAATCCAAAAGAACTCAAAGATATGAGGTCAC
Organism: Patiria pectinifera; assembly: GCA_029964075.1. Classification (NCBI taxonomy): domain Eukaryota; kingdom Metazoa; phylum Echinodermata; class Asteroidea; order Valvatida; family Asterinidae; genus Patiria; species Patiria pectinifera. The sequence continues at coordinate 7,432,704 of CM057141.1, forward strand.
CAGCGATGTGCACGAACACTGTGGGTAGGTGTGCGCAAACACTGTGGACCGACTTTCTTCGTTTCACTCGATATCCCTCCGCCGTCCACACACCACCACTCACATTACCAGATGTTTACTTTGTTTTCCACGACAGTATCGCTCGCTAGCACGGGGGTTCTTTAGGCGAGCAAGTGCTATGGTCTTAGTGTACGACATCACTAACTCGGTAAGTGTTCAGGTTTCGAATCAAAGCAGTTTATGTGACTTTTTACACACACAAAAGTAGTGGCAGGTTTGTAACTTGCAGTCTGGAGCATTATTAACGCAACTCAAGTCACAAGTATAATGGTCAGACTCAATAAACAATGACCATGGAAAGCTTTTTGAATCTCAATTCATTTGAATAGCTTCTTATGATTTTCCTATGACTCATCCACATCCAGCACCGCCATTCGGCCCGAAATTTGGTGGATGGGTACCTCGAAGCACATGGAAAGGAACCCTGCTGATTTCCTTCTTTTATAGCAACTTTTTAAGTTTTTATTCTGTGCCCCCCAAAAAACACTTAGCTTTTAGGCCATGCAGGAAGTAATGCCTATGGCGATTTCAGGGGCGTTGCTAAAGAAAAAGAAGCGACAAATCTTGGACAAATTGAGAGAAAATGACCTGAATGTTAGTAGCCCTGCACGTTTTTAATGGACCACTTTCGCCTCTTGCTGCCAGGCCCATTTATGCGCATGTGTGCATAATTATGAATTTATTAGTAAACAGGTCATATAAGTGCTTAATACCGTTTCTTATCCCCGTCCAGCATTCTTTCCAAGTTTTGGACAAGTACTGGGTGCGGTCGGCCCAGCGTGGCGCGCCAGAGAACGTCGCCCTGGCCGTGCTCGGGAACAAGAGCGACATAGGCGACGACCAACGACAGGTCACTGCGCAGGAGGGCATGGAGTTTGCGCAGAAACACGACGCCATCTTTATGGAGGTCAGCGCCAAGACCGGAAGCAATGTCTTCGAATTCTTCAAGGAACTATGTGAGGACAACCTTTTTTTTTCAAAACGAAAGAAACGCAGCACGTGAAAGCCGTTTCCTATACGTTCTTTACGGATCCGAAATTATCAGGGGAAATAGGACTGGACATAAACAAAATAAACCGTAAGAGAAAACCAAGTTCAGTAACAACAAACAGCCTAAAAAGAAAAACCAAAAACGATCAAAAACAATAAACTCAAATCAGAAACGAAATTCAAGTCAACTTATAGTTCAGTAAATTTAGGACAATTTAAACACAACACGACTGTGTTGTACAGAGTGAGTAAAAAAAAAAGCGAAATCCCAATGTCGCGACCATTGTTTTAGTGAAGTTCTGCATGTGGCAGCTTCAAAATCTAGGATACGAAAGCCCGATTCATAAGCTTTCTGTTAATACAAGAATCATTCAAATCACTTATGTAATTTTCAAGTTACGGAATTTTAAACACTAACCATCGTTTACAAGTTCTGTCCACGAATCACAAAAAGGCAAGTGTTCTTTCAGCAAAAGGAAAACAAATTACATAGGGATGTGTATGAATATTGTTTTCGTTTTGCTGAAAGAACGCACACCCTGTATTTGTTTACTCTTTTCCCGTTGAAAAAAAAGATTGCAATGTGAAGTCTAAAAGTACCAGTGAAAATGATTCACGATACTTATGACAGTTGTTATCTTTTCATTCGATAACAAGGCATTAATATCTGTCTGTACGTCAATAATCAAAGGTCAAAATTAATATACAGACAGATAAATACTTTCCCTTTTATTTCAATTTATGATTAATTCAATTTGTAACACCGGGGTCAGTGATAACATGACTCTAACTCGGGTACTTTGACTCACTAAAACTCGCTCTGTATTTTATGGAGTCGCTCGTAAATTTGATGTCTAAATTACAGACAGGTAATTACTTTGGCAATTCGATGACAAGGTTGATTAAAATACTACACACGTGAAGGTGAATAAGTTGCCGTTGCAAAACTTTCGCAGCGAAATTAACCGGAGTTCAAAAAGTGTGCTCAAGCTTTCACTAATAAGAAGCTTTCTACTTGCTGTGACGTCATGCATGAAAAAAAACGTCCACTTTTGCGCCGAGTACGATAATGAACCCATCCCGTGTCGGGGTAGGCCTACATTTGCGATTCTCTGTTTTGCGTAGACCTGCCTCTGACAAAGCAGGTCTTTGAATAAATTAAATGCAGATTACAAAAAAATATATATCATCTCTCAAATCAGACTCGCAAACGTATAAACCAATCATTTGAATAGCCGCATCAGTTAAGTAGAAAGCACTCAGAGAGCGCAAGCCTCCGCCAAGGCTAAACAATTCCCCGCCATATTGCCGATTCACCCAAAAGAAATACCCGCATAAATGGTGAAGAATCCTTAAAAAGAATCCAGGATCCAGACCCAGATTCGGAACACTTCCAAAATCTAATCGATTTGTACTTGTACCAAGGAGCACCCCTAAAAAAAAATTCATGAACATCATCCCGTCCATAACTTTTTGAGCTATCTTGTTAACAGACAAACCAACCAAACAACCAACAAACTAACCAACGCTTGACGGAGGTAATAAGGTAGAAAAGATGTATATAGCTACCAGACCTACTTTATGTTTCTGATGAATGTAGTTGATTATGAAAGCTCATGCAAGTTCCAAGTCATACAGTTGCTACATATCGACTGTACCACAATATTTTAACTGTAAAAGTCAGTGACGTTATTTTGGCTGCATGCATTCTCTCCAGGTCTTGATGATTCAACTTACCATAACTGAAGTTGGTTAGGGGTCAGAAAACTGATAAGGGTGATCTGACTTGCATCAATTTAAACCCAGGAATTTAATGATTAGTAACTAAGTAGTCTAAGTTGTAACTTATTAGGACTTGGTGAGCCAAAACCACATTCAAAATCTTATTTCACGTTTTTGATGTTAGAATTGCCACATGAAATTCATTCAATAAAACAAACAAAAGTGCACAAAATACAACCACAAAATAATACAAATCATATTAAATTTATGTTCATCACACCTACAATGTTTATATCAGTATTGGTAAATTGGAGATACAACTTGTGAAGGCTCTAAGCTGAAAAACACGAACGTGCCACGTACCGGTTGGCTTACATTATCATTATCCAAAATTGTTTTGCGATTTGATTTTTTGTATTTGCAAAACTCTAGCAAGGAAGCTCATGCAGACGCCAGACCTGGAGTTCAAGACGTGCGGGATGCGGATCTTAACAGACCCAGCAAAGGATCAGAAGGAGGACAAGGAGACGAAGAATAGATGTTGCGGACGCTTAACATAAATGATGAGTTTGATTATAAAGACTAAAGACTAATGTTCAATATGGCTGCCATTGCTTGTTATTCTATATTTTTTTTTCAAAGGACAAATCTGCGACGGCCCTGTAGCAAAATATCTTTATCATGACATACTCTGAATGTGTAACAAATTCCATGCTTTCATCATCAAATAAACAGTCCCATCACCTATCTGCCAAACTAAACACAATTTTCATTTCAGTATTATACATGAATGAGTTAAAGACTCTTGTTGTTTTCCTTTTCAATATTCAAATCAGCTTGAAGTTAGCTCTGTCAATGTTAAAGTAGGATTTCAAAGTACATGTATCATTGAATTAACAAAAACAAGCAGGAGGTCGTGGGTGCGAGTCCCATCCGAGTGATTTTTTTCCAACTTTCACTCGGGAGGTAACACACCGAGTATACAGTGTTCATACGTCGGTGAAGGGCAAAACCTAATTGGATTTACATCAGCCCGACGCAAAAAGAAAATCATTCTCATGAAAAACAAGCATGGTTCTCAAAATGATAACACTGATTTTGGCTCCGAAAAAAACACACTCTTTTTATGTTTACCTGACGAGTGTTGACTCAAATAATCAGTATTCTTTCATACTAATAAAAATATAGAATTCTATATTTTTTTAAAGATAAATTGATCAAAAGTATGAAAGGTCTCGGAAAATGTCGTGACTACATCAGTGATTGCTACGAGACCCATATCATTGCACAGCTTTCAGACCATTTGATGGTTTTTGGTTGCATATTTTGACAATTTGTTGCGAGCGGTATAGGTGTACACTTTTCAGCCTTCCATAGTGACAGGCCAGTCCCGAAACTGAATATTTAGATAGTAAAGGGGAATATGACGATAAAACTTGCCAACAAAATCAAGTGATATAGTTTGTTCTAATATCAGCTACATACTTGAAGTATGGGCGTCGCCAGGATTTTTTCAGGGGGAGGCAAAGTAAATTTGTCCCCAAAATTCCTTAACTTTTTCATTATATTCTCAATTTATCATTTTTCCGAGCGTGAGCAGGGGAGCATTGCCCTACCCCCCCCCCTCAAATTAACAGCAATATGGCTTCGCACCTTTCCTTTTCCTTTTCCCCCTTTTTTTTCGTTTTCCGGGAGCGCCCTTGCCCCCCACTTGCGACGCCCATGATTTGGAGTACAATTAGGTTTTTAGATAACACTAACACTTGTGATTAATTTCACATCCAGAAAGGCACTCGTGATTTAATCTTGCTTGAATCAGCCTTTTAACATTTGGTGAGAAATTATTTTCTAGATATGTATCCAATTTTATTGTAGATAGTAAAACATGAAAGGCACTCGCTACAAATACTTTTTATAATATAAATAATAAAAAACATTGTTTCTGAAAACAGTAAAAGCAAAATTTACATTACAAATATTTTTTTAAAATAAAATCAGAAACTGAATAAAAACAATTTGTTGTCCAAGATTTTGTTGTACTGGATGGTCTGTTTCTACGGATTCTTTCTTGGGATCGAATTTTCCAGTCAAGAAGCCAGACAGGTCTATATTGCCTAAACAAAATTCAAACAAAACAAAAAGCCGACTTGCACCTCTTAGCCCCCCCCCCCCCAAAAAAAACAATTTAAAACAAAAAACCGACTTGCACCTCTTAGCGCCCCCCCCCCAAAAAAAAATGATTTTAAAAGTAGTAAAAAGGGAAATATAAGAAAAGATTTCTAAGTCAATCAGTTCGGCTGAGGTAGTTTTCTCTTTGTCTTTGTAGCGGGTGGCAGCCAGAATTGTAATCAAGTCCTTATAAGCCATCATTACAAGACAATCATGAGTTATCAATTAAGTCTGTAGTCAAGTGACATGCAACTGAGATGAATTGTGACAGAGGTAGTTCTTTGGGATTGGTCTCCCCCTATTATTTGTGTTGAGATTTGACTTGTGATTTGACTTGTGACTTGCTTATGATTGACTTGTGATTGACTTGTGATTTGACTTGTGATTTGACTTGTGACTTACTTGTGATTTGACTTGTGATTTGACTTGTGACTTGCTTATGATTGACTTGTGATTGACTTGTGATTTGACTTGTGATTTGACTTGTGACTTACTTGTGATTTGACTTGTGATTTGACTTGTGATTGACTTGTGATTGGACCTGTGATTTGACTTGTGACTTGCCTGTGATTTGATTTGTGATTTGACTTGAGATTCGACTTGTGGTTTGACTTGTGATCTGACTTGTGACTGCTATTGTGATTGACTTGTGATTGACTTGTGATTTGACTTGTGATTTGACTTGTGACTTACTTGTGATTTGACTTGTGATTTGACTTGTGATTGACTTGTGATTGGACCTGTGATTTGACTTGTGACTTGCCTGTGATTTGATTTGTGATTTGACTTGAGATTCGACTTGTGGTTTGACTTGTGATCTGACTTGTGACTGCTATTGTGATTGACTTGTGATTTGACTTGTGATTTGACTTGCGATTTGACTTGTGATATAATATGTGATTTGACTTATCGCTGACTTGTGGGTGACTTCGGACCGACACGCGACTTACTTGTGATTTTACTTGTGAATGATTTTGATACCCTTATGATTGTATTGTGATTGACTTATGATTGTCTTGTAATTTGACTTGTGACTGACTTGACACAACTCTGTTTGTTTTTACGAGTCAGTAGTTAGTAGAGAACCAGGCATTGATTGCTTCCAGTGAAATATCCAGGAAGACTCCAGTGACTGCGTACTGCTCCTTGCTGTGATCCTGCAAAAGGAATGCAAACAAGGGTAACTTGTCAGGTCTGTAACCTGGTAATAGGAGTAAGGGGGGGTGTTGAATGAAATCCCCTTGTTTGCTTGTAAGTTCCTCTTTTTTCTTTGTGTAGCCTCGTGATGTACAAAAAGAGCCAGTGCAGTGCATGTGTGAACACCAGACACCCTTCGTTAGGATGAGCAAGTAACTTTAGGCAGCTACTCATACATCCAAAGAGAAACACTCAAATATAACAACTGACACAAACACACAGTTGTGAATTTCTATACACCAGAGGACAATGCTTTGTGTTTTCCTTTGTACCGGTAATATAACACTCTCCCATAGACTAAGCGCAGACTAAGTGCATAGCTGTACGATCGAGGACTGTTTTCAACAAAAGAGCCAACGTTCGAGGACTGAAAGGATCTTTTGTTCTCCCTGTGTCTGTCCTCTATTGTAAAGCCATACATGTACACTGAATTCTTTGTTTTAGACCTACCCAAATTAAGTTGATTTTGACACTGCCTTTCTCTCCGCTGTGACTTATTACATAGGCTTCACCATCATAGCTGTAGTTCACTGCAAAAATATGAACAAAACTCATTGCTTGTTTATTTAGTCTAAATGATAAACTGATTTTTTTTGTAGAAAGAAGGGAAAATCCCCTTGGGAATATACACAAAACTAACATAAAAATAGTGTAATACCGGGAAAGTTAAAAACAAAAACACATAATGTATTATCAAAGTAAAAGTCCTGTAGGTGTTATTTTAGGTCCCCCCCCAAAAAAAATTCCCTTTTTGGGGTAAAAAAAAAAACACTGTTAAGGGTAACTTCACACGAAAGTGATTTTATTCCATTCTGTAGAATTTGCAAACAAAACAATTATAACCATCTAATAATTAAGAGCCATTTAAGTACTCTTAAAAAAAAAATATTCAAAAAAACCCAAAAAAAACCACTCCATTCACAACTCACCTATGGAATCTTCTGCCTTCGCAACCTTAACTGGGCAACTGTGAACAAAACAATTGGCACAAATTGGACATTTTTCTCAGCATTTACCATAACTAAAAGCTCAAAGAAGAGAATTGTGATCTTAAAGTAATCCTTTCGGTAAAAAAAAAAAGTGTCCAGGCAGCTAAGCAACGAGTGAGGGGACAATACTGTACAGTCTGTCCTTTAAAGGGGATATGAAGTGAATGTTTTTAAGAACATAATTTTGTGCAACTTTCTATTCCTCTTAAATGTATGAAAACAATTTGACATGCCTTTTTGGTGAATTTTATTGAAGAGTGCACTTCTTTTAACATTACAAATTGTCCATGCTTTTCTAGAAAACTGAGGGCGCTTTTGTTGTGATGTCATTTCAGGAAGACACTGTTCAGTTTAGGGGTTTCTGTTTCTGTACCAAAAAAATTGCTTATTGAATATATTTGTGAGACAAGTTTGCTCATTGGCCTACTGCCAAGTACTGCAACAAAAAACAATCACCAAAGAAAAGAAAATTTACGACAACAAAATATCCAAAATTCTGCCAACTTTTGGTGCTGAAATAGCTTGGACATTGGGGTTTCTGTCTGAAATGACATCACACTTTTGTGAAAATTGGTATTAGCATAAAAACCAAAAAGGCGCCAAAAATACCATTGAAAATCGCAAATCAAACATTGAGAATGAGGTTAAATAGGACAAAAAGGTGTATTTCCCAGGATTGCGTTACCAAAAATTACATTGTATGGGCCCTTTTAAAGAAGCAATGAGTTGTCCTTATAGACCAATCCTGGCATGCTACCAATACTATCACGAAGGCCTCCTTCAATGGTGAAAGCACTGTGCTAGCTATTGTTCAGATAATCCATCGTGGGGCAGTTGCTTTGTACAAAAGCATGCACAATAGTTTCTCCATTGAAGGGGGCCTCGTGAGTGTACACTGATCATGTGTCTGGATTCGTCAGTAGGGGAGCCACAATATTGGAAGGGATATCACCACGATAAGAAATGTTTTCCTTACCTTAGGCACCAGAAGGGCTTCAAGAATTCATCATGGATAGTCACATCAAGGATACAGAAATCCTGGAAATTTGATCACAGAAAAACAAAACTGATATATATTTTTCCAAAATGATTCCAGGACAGACATCTTTTTAAAAAACTTAATCCATCTCTCACACGAACTTTTCATATTTTTTTTTACTCTAATCTACAATTACAACTGTACAACAGTAAGCACTGCATAAAACACCTAGTTAAGAATTTTTTTTTTTGTTCAAGACTTTCCAAAAGAAAGTATGTTTGATGCTCAAATATTCACAGTCATTTTGGTTTACTCCGTACCATAAACTTCTGCTGAGCTCCCCCCCCCCCCAGAAAAAAGCACGAAAAGGAAGTCCTTTCCACGCACCTAAAAATGCTTTTCAAAACTTTCAGGTATACCATCATGGTTTTCTTTCTCATACTGAGGTTTTTGTTAAAACTGAGAGCAGGGTGATAAAATGATAAAAAAAAAAAAAAAAAAGAAAAAAAAAAAAAAACTTTTGTACACAGCAAGTAAGGGAAAAAGCTGAAAAAAGCTGAAATCAGCTTTAAAGCTGAGATTTCACAGCCCTGTGAGAGAGAGGGTTTGGACTAAACTTCCACTTAGACTGATCAATACATACTTGCACTATGCCTTTGAATAAATCTGATTTCCATGGCAACTGCAGCTTTTTCGACGCGTAGGAATGATCGCTGATGACATCTGGCCGGACTGGCGTTAATCTGGCAAATCCTTCCTCTGACAAATATGGAGAAAAGATCAACCATTTATTCTCATTTAAAACATATTATTGTGATAATCAGTACTACTGTAAAATTAAATTTTAAAAAATCAAGTGTTTGTGTTTTTTTATTCGATTTGACATTCCATTTTCATCAGATAATTAACTTAAGTAAATTTTTCAGGGAGATTAATTTAGTGTTTCTGGTCTAGTACAATCCTTTGCTTTTTAACACAAAGTGTCCCAGATCAATTTTTCTTTTGAATTATTGAAAACGGTGGTCGGCCGACCACCGTTGGAAAAACCTAACTATTTTTCAACTACTGCTCCAAATTTACAAATTTTTTCAGTCCAAATTTTGTTTGCTATTGGTTACATGTTCATGAACATTTGCAGGCCAGCTAGACTGGTTCCCTTACCTTACAATTTTCCGACATCTATAAATTGATCCATTTTATCTTTAGTGGAGTCAGGGAACCAGACTACTTAAACATTTTTGTTTTTCTTGGTTTTTCAAGCATTTTCGAACACAAAACTTCAAACATGTTAGTTAAAACAATATTTGATCTATTATACTAACCCCTCAAATAGTTCATTTGTGAAAATTATAGCAAAAGCCAAATGATGTACATTCCCTTTAAATCCGACATGTATAAATATTCAAATTAGCAAAATAATTCTTGCATTAAAATTGATTTCTCCACCTTTTTGTTGCTTGACGCAGTGGATGTTTTTGAACTGTTGTCCCCACAACACACTGCGCTGGTTGCGTAGTTCTACTACACAAGTGTAATCATGCAGACCTAGAAAACAACCACACAAAAGTACGTAAAAAGGACGTAATATTTAGCCTCGCTTTGCTTACACATCTGAATTTGCATCATACTGTAAAATTAAACAATTTTTGTTTTAATTGTTGAAAGTTGCACAGAGAAATTGGCTTTGAAACAGCGAGTAATTTATAGTCATACATGTACAGTACATAGTACACTGCCAAAAATATATTTCTTATTTTGAGAAAAAAAAACTTAAAACAAGTTATTTTTTCTAGGGAGTGACACAAGAAAATATTTCTAAAAGGCCAATTCTTGTTTTAAGAAACTTGTTATTAGATTTTTTTCTAGTGTTCTTGATTTAGGATAAATAATTTTCTTAACTTTTGTCAAAATAAGAAAAAAAATTCTAAACTTTTCTCGGTTATGTTTCTAATTTTAAGAAAAACTGCAAGAAAATTTTTCTTGTTACAATTTTCTAGGGAGTGACACAAGAAAACCTCTTTCCTTTTCTTGAATCAAGAATATAACCCCTTCATATTGCAAAAAAAATCTAGTTTTTTTTTCTTGTTTCTTACTCAACTTTTGTCAAATTAAGAATATTTTTTTCTAAACTTTTCTCAGTTTGTTTCTTATTTTAAGAAAAACTGCAAGAAAATTTTTCTTGTTACAATTTTCTTGGGAGTGACACAAGAAAACCTCTTTCCTTTTCTTGAATCAAGAATATAACCCCTTCATATTGCAAAAAAAATCTAGTTTTTTTTTCTTGTTTCTGACTCAACTTTTGTCAAATTAAGAATATTTTTTTCTAAACTTTTCTCAGTTTGTTTCTTATTTTAAGAAAAACTGCAAGAAAATTTTTCTTGTTACAATTTTCTAGGGAGTGACACAAGAAAACCTCTTTCCTTTTCTTGAATCAAGAATATAACCCCTTCATATTGCAAAAAAAATCTAGTTTTTTTTTCTTGTTTCTGACTCAACTTTTGTCAAATTAAGAATATTTTTTTCTAAACTTTTCTCAGTTTGTTTCTTATTTTAAGAAAAACTGCAAGAAAATTTATATTGCTCAATCCACCTGAAATCAACTTTTCTCAGTTATGTTTCTTATTTTAAGGAAAACTGCAAGGACAATTTTCTTGTTACCATTTTCTGGGATTAGGAATGACACAAGAAAACCTTTTTCCTTTTCTTGAATCAAGACAATGAATTAACTCCTAGCTGGAATTGTAATCTTGGTTTTTTTTCTTGTTTCTGCTGAGGTTTTCTTGGATTCCAAAAGAAAAGACATCATAAATCTTAGTACAAATTAATGAGAATTGTTTTCCTATACTAGTTACTACAAGAAAACAACTTCAAGGCAAAGGTATGCATTCATCATAGCAGCAATGGATGCCATGAAGACATTGTGTTAATATTTAACCAATAAAAGCCTTTGTTTCAGGCTTACCTTTTTTAATCACCCTGTATACTTTTCTCATTTCAATAATAGTATTTTCACCTTACATGACAATTTTATATAAAAATTTTGTCACTGTCATAACTAAACTACGCCAATATACATTTTTATTGGTGAACTTCAAACCTAGTTTTGAGCATTATTCTCCAAACTTAGATTTGCTTCTCGGGCAGAGCCTAATCGCCAAACTCAGATTAACTTCTAACAATTCTAAAAATCAATTTTCATATCAGTGACTTCCACTTTATATGTTACTTTCTATAAAAGAAAAGGAATTGCTATCTCACGCATGCTTAGTGGGTTATGTGTGCAATGTTCAACATGTATTACAGTATGCATGTACATACACATAACTTTGCAACTACCGATCCGAAACTTACACAACTTTCAATCTTTTCAATCCTTTAACATCTTCAACAATAAAGTTCATACAAATAGCCATCCTTAATCTATGATAATTAAGTTAAAACATGACAATAAAACCAACATTTGTACATACCTTTGGCAGAATAAAAATGATGGAAATGATAAGTGAATGTTCAGGCCTGACAGCTGAAACAATACACTTTTAAATTTCAGTTGGCCACTCCCCCAACAGCGCCCTCTGTTGTTCTGGCCAAAGTCATACAATTTTAATTTCATTCAAGAAAAGTTTTCTTAAAATGAGAAAGTATTTTTTTGTACAATGCATCAACAAAGAACACTTGGCAAGAATAATTTTCTTGAAGTGTAGCATTTTTTGAAGACAAGAATTGTTTTTATTAACATAGGAAATATTTTCTTAAAATAAGAAAATAGATGGCAAATATGAGAAAAACACAGTTCGTAGTTCTTAAACAAATTTCTTATGTAAGAAATTTTCTTAAAATTAGAAAATTTTCTTGTAATGAGAATAGTTTCGAGAAAAAAAATCTTAAAAGAAGATATCATTTCTTCAAGTATATTTTATTAAATATTTTAAGAAGTATTTTCTTGCCCATTTTCTTTTTTCTTACAAATTATCTTAAATCTAGAATATTTTTCTAATTTCAAGAAAAGTTTTCTTAAGTAAGAAAATATTTTTGGCAGTGTACGCAACATGTGCATCTAATGCATACTAACAATTTCCCAATCCAACTGTACTTTTACTTTTTAAAACCAATGCTACTAGAAAAATATCATTTTTGGGTGGGGGGGGGAGGGGGAGGGGGGCATACCATGCTTACCGTATTGTGGGTCTATGTCATCAGGTTTGGGCTTGTGAGAAGGTACTATATAGGGCCTGTTTAAAAAAAAGAAATACAAAGTTTGTCACGTGGTTAAAACATACATGTATATCTGCAGCCGCTATGACATTGCTGATAAAATGTGAAATTTGACAGGGAATGTACTCAGACAAAAATAAATAAGCACTATAAATAAGCAGGAGTTGTCATATTCTTCCAATTAGTTTGTCACAGAATTTGAAATTTTTAAAGCTCATTTTAAGGTTCAGAATAAACAGTTCCATTTGCCTGGGCGGTTTTTGTGTTTAATTGCACCCTCTGCTATTGAATGGAAAATTTATGAATCTACAATTGTTCAACAAAATTTCAATTTTTTGCTCTGGCCATCAAGTCGAAAAGAAAACTAAAATACAATGTTTACCTGTTTAGGGATCCTTGTGTGCATCTGTGTACCAAGCCATGGTTGTGTAGGCTAGCTGAAATAAATGCCAATTCTCCTCCATCCTATCATATCAACAATAAGCCAGCTTTGAAATTCAAACTGCACACATCAGGATCTTACATGTTTTCACATTGAAATAAACACAGCAGATATTTCGTCACCGACACCACGAAGTAACACTCTACGTGTTAAACCATATTTTTTTCGATTTTCAGTTTTTTACATTTTTGAACATTATCATCAAGGCCTACCACTGCACCAAGTGTCAAAGCTTCAAGAGCTTTACTTTAATATTTACGCTAATTATCCATGGCAACCTTTGCGCAAAAGTGACGCTTTTCGTTTTCACGAAGTAACACTCAAGTTCCATTTACCATTGCAATGCATGGCACGCACTCTGCTCAAATGTGAGCAAAAACGTTTTCACGGAGTAACACTCTCCTTGTATGAGTGCGCGCGCTGACCTGAAGTTGCACTTTCCTCGTGTTGTATACATTGAAGAGTGTTGCTTCGTGAAAACAAAAATGTACAGTTTCGCAGCTTTTTCGGTTTCACGAACTAACACTCACCATTTTTCTCTTATTTCTTGTCGATTTAATACACAAACGGGTGAAAAAAAAGCAGATTTCATAAATTCAACTCATCAAGTGTTCACAACAACAAACCCAACTGAAAATACTGTGCTGTTTTGACGCAAAGTGTTATTTTAGAAGGCGTTCAACTTTAGATGCCGTTTTCTCTGATCGCTACTTTTTACTGGTATGTACATGGGTGTTACTTCGTGGTGTTGCCGACGATTTGTACATAAGTCTAGGTGCAACAAAATCTGTTATCTGCAATTTTCATGCAATGAAATAAAGGATGAAAATGTAGTTCACAAACAACTTGGAGCATTATTAATAACAACATTTTTTTTCTTCAAACTTTGTTTCTGTGCATGGCTCATTTCTAAGCTGGACAGCTCTGTGAACTTGGCCTATGATTTTACAAGAAGCCTCCTTAAACCAGACTCACGATAAACTTGATCACTTTCTTAAATCATTGTTCAGAATCATCATTTCAATGAAAATCGACACCTTTGTAAACATTCATTATGGAACACGAACCTTCCAAGAGGCCACAAGAATACTCTGACCTATGACCCTGAGGTCAATGAGGTCATCATGGGCAACTGGTGGATGACTGCTGGACAGTTTACCCCACTGCAGGTCATGTTGAGCAAGGAGAGATCTTTGACATGGACTGGAAGAAAACACGAAGAAATTCTAAGCTTTTCAAATCTTAATTAAGAATAAAACAATTCTCAATGCAACATATTTCAGAGGTCATGGGTTCAAGTCCAATTTCAGTCATTTCTTCTATTTATTAAAAATTGTAAACCTACTAAGATTCATTTGATGGTTCATTGGATTATTCCAAATAAACTTTTTGAGATATTTCTCCGATCTACTATTTTTCATCGTGATACTGTTTGGCTTGTCCATTGGCCTATTTGAAGTATGGCGGACACAACATGGGGGCGCTGTTTAGTTTGGGTAAATACAAAAAACTTTACCCAAATCAACCAATGCCCTTCTATTGTGTTTGCCATATCTCAAATAGGCTAATGACCACAGAGTCAGCATGGGTTCCATAGATTTGGAGAAAGTTTTTTTAACAGAAAAAATGACACTTTGGGTGCGGAATATAGGGCTGGATAACTCACTAGGTAGAGCGTCAGTACTCGGTGTATTCTGAAGATTGCAGGTTTGAATGCACGACTGATTTTATTCTGAACGTGCAAAAATACATAGCATCTTCGCTACTCTCTAAACCGACCTAGGGATCACTAGGTCTGTTTAGAGAGTAGGCTTGCACAACTCAAACATTCTGGGAATTGTTTCAACTCAAAAAGTCAAGATTCTGTTTGGAATTGACTTACAGTCTCCCTTGGCGTCAGACACCATCAGCAATGCATTCTAGAGTCTCACTCAGTGGCCTCTCCTCTTCGTAAATGAGGAGGGGTGTACTTGTGAATGTGGTCCATATCCTACAACTCACCTGTTATCTGCTGCACTGCCATCCTTCTTGAAGAACACAGGTGCCTTGGCGATGATTGACAGGCATCTCAGGCTCCTGATTGGTGGAAACTGCAGGTGGTACCACCTGACGGTGCTGGAGGTGGGTAAGTGGTAACCATCTGACTGAGCGAAGGAGTGGTCAACCTTGTCGTTGTCTCTCAGAACCAGCTCCCAGCCAATGCCGAGTTTTCTGCAAGGCGAGAGAATTTATAGGGATCACTGGGTCTGTTTAGAGAGTAGGCTTGCACAACTCAAACATTCTGGGAATGGTTTTAACTCAAAAAGTTGAGATTCTGTTTGGAATTGACTTCCAGTCTCCCTTGGCTGAAGAATTTGTTCCGACGTCACAGTTTCATTGACAAAACAGACCAACCAGCTCTCCTGATGCGCTGATCTTTGGAGATGGTTCATCTCCACAACTGTCACTTTTGTTCAGAAAATTTAATAAACTTCAACAGAATTGACCCGCATAAAAATATGGATTTTGTTTGCGGTCTGTGTTCAAAAGTGATTTTTTTTTCTCTAATTCTGGCACTGAGAATTGCCCAAGCCTATCAAAAAAGCATTTTGATAGTTGTTAAAACCCACCTACTCCTCCCTAAGTACGCCACTGATTCAATGTAGCTGACATTAATTGATGACATACTTACTGTATTGTTTTGTCTGTGTTAGCTGGCAGGTGGGTATAGGGACTGGACTTGCTAAGGAGCGTCTTAATCCTCGCATTGCGTCTTTCTATACACCTGTCCAAACAAGACCAATTAATAAGTGGAACATCAAAGACATCACTTAACACCATTTGGGGTGAGGAGAACGGAGGTCCTCCCCCACTAACTAAAGAAGAACTACCCATACACCCGTCCAAAAATACACCTGTCTTTCTATACACCTGCCCAAACAAGACCAATTAAACATTAAAAGACAACACTGAACACCATTAGGGGCGGGGAGAATCTAAGGTCCTCCCCCATCTAAGGTCCTCCCCCACATTTCAAGAACAACTGTCCATCAATAAGATGTGAAAAGAGGAAATTCTGACAAAATGTTTAACATTTCACAAATGCAAAATTTTATCACAGCTAGTTTCTTCTATGATTGACAACAAGAACACTTACTTGTGAATGCATTTGGCTTTCCAGCTGGATTTGGGGTCGGAGGATTTAGCAGACTGGAGCCGACGTTCTGCCAGCTCACTCTTGCTGGCAGCATAGGAACGATACAATCTCTCCCATAGTGAGCTACATGAAGACACAAACAGACGAGGCAAGGCTTAACATACAAATATGGACTGCTTCCATGGGGCACAGTAAATCTGGTCTCCATAGCTGGTATGATGAGCATACGTTTTTTTTCCATAAAACTGAAATCTTCCACTGTTCACTAAGAGAGGCTTGATCCTGATAAAATCAAGCTACATATCCATCACGTATAATTTGATGCTTTCTGGGAGTCAACCGGTATATTCCCAATGTGTTTGTACGTGTTCCAAATTTATGGAATTTTCAAAAAATTTCAGTCTGAAAACACTCCTTGATGCACAATTTTGTTTTATTTTCAATCTTAGTCAAGGAATCGAGCCAGATACTTTTCAGCAAATATTTCTGCTGAGCAATATTAGCTGTGATTCAGGTACAATTTGTAATACATGTACATGCCACATGAAAACTTGTCCGCTAACTGTTGGTGCTTAAGGCCATAAAAATAAAAAGTCGGTCTCTGGTCAGACCAAAGTTCCGGAATTGATGCGGCGACGCGTTTTTGGGGGGTTTTTTGGCTTTTTTTTTTTTTTCCCAAGCTTTGATTGTACAGAAAAGGTGGGTACTATTTTTTGCTTTTTTTTGTGTCCTCATATACATTGGTGTCCTCCATAATTTGCCTTTGTGCCCTCCATGATTTGCCTTGGTGCAATTTCCCCATTCCTTGGTACAAAAATTTGAGGAGGTGCGGCAATAGAGGGCGCTGTTGTAGCTACCGCGGACAATTTTAAGGAAAAAAAGGGTGACACGCATGATTAAAATCGACGCACACGCTGACCAGAGACCGACTATTTTTTTTTTTTGCCTAATAGAAAATCATTTCTACGCTTAGTAATTTTCTGAACTTAGATTTCAATCTGGAAAGACACAGACTTGCAAGTTTCCTATTGACTCCAAATTGAATGCTGCTGCGTGAGCAAGGTTGAAACTTTCAGCTGCACTGCAGACCATCTCCCTGGGAAGGGCCTCAAGATATTCTCCCATGACATATTTGAATTTTGTAAAATACTGACTCGTCATTGGCTAACTGGTGCCACCGCTTGCAGACACAGTCACAGGTCACCAGGCTGTCAGCTGGCAGGAAGCCAAACACCTTCAGCAGAACTTCATCAGGTAGACTGTAAAAAAAAACCACAAAGGTGGGTAGAATGCATTATCCTGATGCCACCTTTTCTCAATACAACCTAACTGAGGGTTAGTAATTGCCAATTTGGGGCTACGGTACTTTTAAATTTTATCAGAAAATTAAAAGGAAGAATTTTTGTAAGAATCCCAGTAGACATTATATACAACCAAGGACAGGGGTGTGAGTGACCACTGTTAAAAAATAGCTGAAAACAGCTGAAAAAAGGTGTAAACAAGCTGAACTTTGGAAATCTCCTATACTTTTATACACAGCAAGTGAGGGAAAAAGCTGAAAAAAAGCTGAAATCCAAAACAAAAAAAGCTGAGATCAGCTTTAAAGCTGAGATTTCACACCCATGCAAGGAATGTCCATTTTCGATTAATTTAGTATTTGATTATTCGGACTGCATTTCACTGAATATTCAAATATTCGAAAACCGAAACTCCCTGATCAAGTTTTACACACGCCAGTCAAAAGTTGCACACAAAGCATGCCGGTTTAACTCTGCATGTGACGATCGATATTATGGACGGCTGGAGTGTTTTACAGTAGGTATTTTTTAAGTGTCAAGGGTTTTAACCTGCTAAAAGGACGGGAACAACGAACCACCGTCAACAAAAATAAGTGGCATCTGACAATAAAGCGCAGCAACTTTGCAATTAAATAACACCACAGTCAAGTGTATTTTTGTTTTTTCTCTCAAATAATTATGGCTACGGCTCCAATTCATCATTTTATTCCATTACGGTAGTGTTGGGAATAGCCATAGGCAACGTCCAATTTTGGAAACGGCAATACATACTCATCAACATTTGCTTTTCTCCTTCCAGACCCAATTGCACTCCTTCCCTTCACAGCATTCACCCCTCTGGATTTAGAAGATCCACTCACTGCTGATGACTTCCTTGGAGATGCATCAGTCTGGTGCCTCTGCTGAGCGTGACTCTCACTGTCATGTAATTGAAGTGTTCTCAGCTGATCTGTGGTGCGTGGTTCAAGACTGCATGCAGAAATAAATGATAAAGAAAAACTGATGATAGCCTATCTCAGTATCTGAAAAATATTGTCCTTATGAAATATTGTTGAGTAGAATTCTTCATTATTTAGCCTGATTGCCAAATATTAAAACTTCTTACAAAAACAGCAAATGTCATGGATTAAAAAATATACCTGTTGGAAGATAAATGTAGTTGGCCTATTAAACACTTACAACAACAACCCAGTGACAACCTTTTCGATATTCACAATGCATCTTGGGTATTGATGACAAACAAACCTTCGCTCGTACCCCCCGCACTGCAAACAGGACGCTGGGAATGGGCTGATGAATTCACGCTCTGATTGGATAGATTTTGCGTGACCTGTGACCTGCAAGTCATCACAACCACGACCCTGCAAGGTTTGAAACGGCCGTTAAGACTGAGTCATTCATTACTCTTTTATTCCCATTCATAAATGCCCTTTTTTTGGTTGAAAAGCATAATAATGTAGGAAAATCTGTAAAACATATCTGTTTTGTAAATTTTCAACTCCTGTCAGTTGCTCAGGCTCTGCTTCGAATTCACGAAGGGTCGACGAAATGCATATGATTCGATGCTCAAAATTTTGTCCACAAGGTCCGCAATGGAAAGAAATCACATCCGGTATGGTGTGTACTGTGTATGTATTTCTATGGCAAACTTTTCAGATAGTATTTGCGTGCATTGGCTAACCGCGGTCTACAGCTGCAGCCAGATGCTTTATACATACATGTAGGTCTTGGTAAATTACCCAGAATGCCATCCCCAATTCCTTCACAAGATTCTGTGAAGCTCATCTGCCCTTCCCAGCGCCCTGTTTGCAGGGCAGGGGTACGAGCGAAAAACAAACCAGGCAATTTGCGCACAAACCTATGGGCAGTGAACCAGTTACAACTGTCATTTGATTCCTCTTCATTACATATCAAGAATTCAATGATCGTCTGTTCACACATCATCGTATTTGTAAATTAAAAAATATGATTATGTCAAAAATCATTTAATTAAAGCAAATCCCTCAGACTGAAAAAAGTTTGGGGAATCCCTTTTTAGATTACCAGTTTCATTACTCATGAATAAATGCATAATGACCCTGCCAATATTGGATAATCAGAATCAGGATTTCAAACTCACACTGCCAACACTGACCAATCACAATGATGACTCGACTGTGGTAGGCCTAGTCCGAGCAACTTGGACCCAACTTATCGCCTTTTTTAACATTTGGACATGGCCATGTTCGAATGTTAAAAAAGGTGTTAAGTTGGGTCCAAGTTACTCGAACTATGGTAGGCCTACGTCCTTGAAAAAAATTCAAGATTATTTTTTCTTTAATTTCTAAAGACAGTTTCAAAATCTGAATTTTATTTCCAAATTAAATTGTTAATTAGGCCTAGGCCTATAGGCCTAGCCCTAGGCCTATTTCTAATAATAAAAAATTGCCATGCACTTAATTTTGAAAAGTAGGGCCTAGCCTACATACTTAGGAAAAACATTTTATACTTTGACTGGTTCACTGCCCCAAACTATAGGCCATAGCCGGCTTGTGATAAAATGCTTAATAATGCATAATTGCTTCTTGTTCATCAGACAGTCAATAGACAATTCAATACGCAACACCAGAACACAATTCATGAATTCCAATATGGCTATTTGAAGTTCCGGTGATGAACAAGCTCTACCGATTGTTGGTGTTATGTGCTCTGGTATGAGTGCCACTCTTGTGTGAGGCAAGGTAGTTTGACAACTGTTCGTTATGTCTGGAAACGGACATTTCTTTTTCCAAAAAGCAATAGCAACCGACTGGCAACAGACATCAACTATTTCTGCGAAAATGTTCAACTCTTGAGGGCGCTATCACGCTTGAGCGCGGTGGTGCCGGCGAGCGAGGGTTTCGCAAAAAGTAAGCCTTGTTGTATTAAAATGTGAGGGAAAAAGGGAAGATTTTATAGCGATTCGTTCATTAAGTCGATGAATTAATCGGACCTTTAACCTAAGTTCGATCGTAGAGTCACTTAATCTATCAAGTTGACGTTTGATGAAACTCTATAACCAGGGCAGTGCCAGTGGTGGCGCAGTGGCCTTTGATTTAAGGTAGTGTATATTTTGCCGGAGGTAACGCCGGCAAACTAACGTTTACTAAAGGTTTGCCGGCGGCAATCCATATCAACAGAGGGCGCTGTACTCTTTAAGATAGGGCTGAATTATAACATGTATCAAATTCCCACCAAAGTTGTGTAGCACAGTCGGTGCAGTGGTTAAGCAATAGCTCTAGTGAGTGGGAT
The DNA here is from genome assembly GCA_029964075.1 of Patiria pectinifera. NCBI lineage: Eukaryota > Metazoa > Echinodermata > Asteroidea > Valvatida > Asterinidae > Patiria > Patiria pectinifera. The sequence goes on from CM057141.1 coordinate 7,453,171, forward strand.
GTCCCGAGTTCGAATCCTAACCCCCGCCACAATTTTAAGGTTTTTTTTCCAATCCCCAAATAAATAAGAATATTCTTCTTTTATTATTTTAATATGGCTCAAACATTTTATTGCAGAGTACTACTTTTTCTTTTTCAGATTTGTGGCTCTGGAGGATTTTGTTTTAAGGGAAATAAAGTCCGAAATTATAAAATGGTCTGATTCCCATCTTGTTAATACAAAAATACAACGATAATATTGGCATGGAGCCAGACTAAAATTTGTCACCAGAAAATGTTTAAGTAACAAAAAAACAGTAACTGCGCATGTTCAGTGCATATCCGGCAAACTAACGTTTACTGAAGGTTTGCCGTCTCCGGCAAAATATCCACTGCCTTGATTTAACCGTGCTGAAGTAACGAAGTACGAAGTGGCTATCGTTACGGCACCCGTTGTTTAGTGCCCTCTACGATACTTTTTTGATACGCTCGCAGGTATATTATTATTTGTTTCCCCACGTATTAGCGAGCAGTGCGACAGCTCAGTCGATAGAGGGTAGGATTTTGCACCGCGAGGTTGCTGGTTCGCAACTCATTTTTGCACTCGAATCTTTTTCCTTTTCTAACCTGAGGCTTTGGAGGATTTTTTTAAAAAGGGAAATAAAGTCCGAATTTCATAACATTCAAATTCACTTTTTTCCTTTTAATTTTATATTTTCTTCTCATGTTTTTATAAAAATTGCAGTACTACCGTAACAATAGAAAATGGGAAATGCGTTACGGCTGCCGTAACGATAGCCACTGCGAACGAAGTAAAATGTGCAATAGCATAGTTGTGATTGACATTACACTGCCATGACGGGTCCTACTATAAAACTGCGTCAACAAGCGTCAACAAGCGTCAACGGTCGTCAACAATCCTACCTCCATGCATCAACAAATTTTGTATATGTTTTTGAACATTAAAAGGAGCTTTATATGGTAGAACAACTCAACAAGCAATAAAAAACATCTTCTGCATATTAATTAAGTAAACTTAAAATTATTAAAAAACTTGTTAATTATGAACGTGAAATGTACGATGAGTTTGTCAATTCATGGAGATTAGTGTTGGTCGCCATCTCGTTTGGATGGCGCTGTACACTGCATGCATGCGTAGTATGGCTCTGTACACTTCATGCATGCATAGTACGGCTAGCTTCACCGTTTTTCACGTTTACAAACAAAATGGCACCACCCCAAACTCGACAAACTCGTCGTACATTTCGCGTTAAAGAAAACCCAAGTTTTTAAATGATTTTAACTTTATTTTATATGCTGAAGTGAAGATGTTCTTTATTGCTTTTTCTACCATATAAAGCTCCTTTTAATGTTCAAAAGCATATACAAAATTTGTTGATGCTTGTTGACGACCGTTGAAGCTTGTTGACGCAAGTTGTTGACGCAGATTTAGGACTGGCCATGACTGCCTGACAGGGACAAGGACTGCAGCCGTCTGGTGGCACTGGCACTAGTGCAACAAGCTACACAGCGCTCGCGCTGATGCTTGCTGAATTTCCTAAAAAGTTGCATTCCTGACCCTGAATTTGAAATTATGACTGTCTTTCCACTTGATAATCACTATGGAAGCTGCTTAAGCTACCTGGGCATGCTGGTTAAAAAATAAAAAGAAGGAAAAATCGAATTCCCTACCGTACCTACGAGTACCAACATGCCTAAATGTCTATAGGAACGGAATTTGACATGATTTATGGGGGTTTATACATGTGCATAGATCGCCATCCTTGCGACCATTTCACCATTTTCACTAAAAATACATCCCATCATGCCATGTCATGCTATCCGTCCGCATGATGGGCATGATTGGATGGATTACACTGAAATTCTTCCCCCCCCCCCCCAGAATACCACAGCCTAGGCACATGATCACAAAGGTGGCAGTAGGCCTTACCTTGGAATGGTCTGTACTCTATGCAGTCCATTCCAAATTCACCTTCAACTTCAAGTATATTCTTTTCAGGATCCTTCATTACTGGTCTGAGCCGAGATGAGCGACATGGCCATGGACCAGCAGCAGATCACAGCTCGACCCAGGACACCGGTCCCCACTCTCTGGTTCGAGTTTCTCTTGGATGCTAGTCTGCTCCCGAAACACCTAGCCCAAGAGAATCCAGGTATGGCCTGCTTCCAGCCAGGGCAAGCATGTTGTTCCCTGATGCCATTTTGGAGGTTGTGTGCAAATTCTTTAGAAAGTCGTGAAAGTTTACTCGGTAATCTTTAACAAAACTAAATCGATGACAATCTGTCAACATAGACGTTCATATCTGTTTCAAATGTCAAACTCGTCATACTCTATTCTGTTAAATCTCCAGATGGATTCAGTTCAGCGCGACTCTACATTGCCAGTATGAATAAGGTGTTAGTGTCTGGAGTTGATTGAGTGAAACCAGATACTTGATTTGAGGGAAAATTTTGCCAAGGATTCGAAACATCAGATTCTCTTGAATTTCACAATTTGTTCAAGCCTCTCCTTCACTGAGCAGCGTATTTATTTCTCCCGCCTATATTTCTTAATAGAACCAACCGCCACACAGCTCTTGGTACAGTTTGTGGACCAGTCCATTAAAACCCAAGGGGAGGAGGAGTCCGAGCAGCAGAAACGCAAGGCCACCTCGCTGAAGAGCCTGGCATTGCAGGTTGCTGCGCATCTCCACTGGAATATCACCAGACTGCAGAAGGAGTAAGAAATTGACTGTTCCCGTTTTTAGAAATAATAACAAATCTGTGCACAATATTTGGTCTTAGTTTTTCTTAATGTATTTCTGTTAAACATGCTTGAAGAAACATGGAGAAAAGATACATGGAGAATTGTTGAGTTTTAGAGGTGGGAGGAAAACCCAAGATAAAACTATCGAGGGAAAGCCAACAAAATACGGCAAGAAGTGAGTCTCAGAGGAAGAGGTCAAGAAAAGTACCACTGCGCTAACTTGACTCCAAAGAAGGTCTTTCAAAATGGTGCAAGTGCCAACTGAGTCATATCGTTGAGATGCATCCTTCTTTCTTTTGTGTTTTTTTTCTCTTCCCGGTAACAGCATGCCCCTCTTCATGGTGCACAAGGTTCTCAAGGATTTTGTGGAGTCGGTCTCGCCTCCCAATCTGAACATCCAACCTGGTACGGACGTCTGCAGTCTCAGCGACTCGGTGCTGGTAGCTTTGGCAGTCTATAACAGATGGTAGGTTTGTGACAGTCATGTGGTCAAGTTCATCCTCAGGTGTCACAAAAGGCCACCACAAGTCGTTCAGTCTTCGGTCAAGTCGCAAGCTATTCAAATGAACTATGACATGAACTATGACAGATTTCTTTATTATCATTCATAATAATCTCCTATCATTTGTGACCGTGTGACCGAACTCATGAACAGACCTGTGATTTACTTGTGAATGGACTTCTGACCAACTAGCGATGCAAACAACTAAAACACTGGCTTTTTGAAAAGGTGTTAACCAGTTCGCGTCGGATGACGTGTCAACACGATCTGGCTGTTTTTATACACAGGCACGGCTGACGGGTTAAAACATCAAGATTGCCTCGACTCGCCTCCGGGTGACGTCTAAACACGCTAATCCCTCATTTGTTTTGTACACACACACAAAGTCTGAGAAGTCTGTGGTAGCCTTGCTCAAGGCGCTAGTTGTTATTCATCCGGCCGTAACGCGGTAAACGATATCTTCGCTAGTGCTATGCATGCAGTCATATGTCTATGCATGCAGTGCATTAAAAATACAGCGCGAACAGCGACCTCACCCGGCCACTATTTTTATGCAAATCAGTTGGACCCAATCTAGCGCCCTGGTTCAATCGTCCATGTGAGGTTTTGGAGGTGGTGCTCATTATGTTAATAGCCTTAGATGACCTTAAATGTCGTTTTTTTATTGGTCGATCGTTGCGTGGAAACTTTCAGAGTGAAACGTGGCACCGTACATAATCCATACACGTACACATTGTGTGTCTCTGCACACGGCACCAATGCACAAAAACTGTGGTTCCTGTCACGTCCGCAAAAGGCGAATGGCTGCAAATAATTTGATGACGTCCGGATTTACCAAGGTGTGATTGGACACTCCACATATTAGCCCCGCCTACACTTATCTGTATTCGCATACGAGGTCGTGCGCTAGAAATCCAGCGCAAAATAAAGAAAAACATAAGCTTTTGCCGACGATTGAACCAAGGCGCTAGATTGGGTCCAACTGATTTGCATAGAAATGGTGGCCGCGTGAGGTCGCTGTTCGCGCTGTACTTAGCACCGCATGCATAGCGCTAGCGAGGATATCGGTTACCGCGCTACGGCCGGGATTAATAACAACTAGCGCCTTGACCAAGGCTAAGTCAGTGAAGGCGGACCGTGTGTTGAACTTAAACTAGGCGATGTACACGGCCTGTTGTACAATTTATGCTCTGTGGGTACACCCCGGAGTGTTGAAAAACAAGAGGTTGCGGTAAGAAATATTGTACAACTACTGTTGAAATGACTCTTGCGAATCAGTATTTGTGGCATTTGGCTGTATATCAAAAGTTGGCTGCTATATTTTGTCGTTTTTGAAAATTTGAAATTTTCGGCAAAAATAATCCCATCGCCATGTGGTTAACACTTATGCACATTTGCATGCACTGTGAAACATTCATTGTGCTTTTTTGTGTGTTTTTTTCCAATGTGTGTATATACTCAACAGGTGTATTCGTACATTGCTCGATAGTGCACACTCCAGGCCTGCTAAGTCAGCCGTTGCAATTCTCCCAAACGGGTGAGTATTTTGAAATAACGTAGATACAGCAAAAGAGTGCTATTTGGTGTTGGAAAAAATTCTAGTGAATGCAAAAGAGTTTACCCTAACAGAAAAGAGTCCTTTAATTAAATCCATCAAATCAAAGTGGTTATAGTTAAGTTTTTATGAAACCATCAAGTACCGCCCCAAACTGTCCTGCCTGCTACTCCTTGTACCGCCCCAAACTGCCCCAGCACTCTATGGTTTGATGGATTTTTTCAAGGCATAAATACAATGTATTACAACGTAGTACAATGTATTACAGGTGCTGGTGTGTTAAGAGGAACAAGTCTTAAAGATATAGTCCATCATTTGTAATTTGTGCATTTTGTTTGTTTGAAGCAACAAAAGTGCTCAAAATCTAAAGAAGGGTACTGAACAACTAACCTGATGAAGTTTAGCTCAGCTTTAGCTGTATATTGCGAGAAAAACAGCATTCTAGGATCTCAATTTTAAATCAACAGTTGCTGAATCATGTTTTGAATTGGGCCTGAATTCAGCGTCTGAGACACGTTCTCACCGAGTCGATTGCAGTTACGCAATGTCGCGCACTGATCCGACGAATTATAGCAACCACGCGTGCGTGTGCGTCGTGCCAATGCTTGCGCGCGCTTCGCCGAATAACAAATTTCCTACGGTGTGTCTTAAGAACCACCGTTGGAAAGGCCTTCTTTCGTAGATTACTTCAAAATGACAGCTTGCCATAAAGAGTAATTTCACAGGGAGTTTAGTCCCCTTACTATCTTTCAACCAAGTATGTTTTTCATCAATAATTACGCCAGTTACTTTTCGGATAGCTGCAATGATGGACTATAGCTTTAATAGTCAATCTTGGATGTGCACCAAGTTGGTGGGTGTAAATATTTCAGCAGTCCTGTTGTCCCCCCCCCCCAAAAAAAAAAATCCCCAGCCCTTCCCTCCACCATCCCACTCAAAGCTACTTAAGATTTTTGTTTAGTGTCCTACCCCTAATTAATCATTCTCTTTATGATATTGGTTTTGTGTCTTCCAGGTCCAACTTGAATGTTGCTGGCATCAATGATATGGTCATCAAAACAGTAAGATTAAGAAACTTTTCTAGTTTCTGTTTTCTCAAAAATAATGGCATCCAAACATTTCTGCACAGCAGTGCCGTATCAGTAGAAATGATACACAGATTATATTTAACCTAGATCCAAAACCAGAGTTGCAATCATAGATTGCAAATATTAATTTGCAGTTAAATGAATGAATTATAAAATCAGTAGTCATTTGTATTGTATATACATTTTAAATTCATTTTTGTTCATATGTATGTATTATAAATAATTTTGCAATCGTTGTAAATATTTTGCTGAAATTTGTTTGTAGTGTTCCATTAAAACAATATCTGCATTTTGATTCAACCATAGGTCAAAGACACCTTACAAGAATCGGTCAGCTTTCTGGAACGATGCCTACCAATCAACCGAGACATCTCAGTACCGGCCATGCAGACTTTCCAAGAGGTCCCGCCTCCCAAAGTCCAAGAAGCCCCGCCCACAGACACCCCTGCGACCAATGGCAACGCAGCAACCAATTCTCCCCCATCCAATCAGGAAGCAGATTCACAGTCCAAGGATCCCCTGCCTGTCCTCACCAAGGAGCAGTTTCTTTGCCTCTTGTGCTACGACCTCGGCAGTTTTTATTTTCACCAGCGGATTCTTCCCAGGGCTGTGGAGATGTTCAGCAGAGTTGCCCTGCTGCTGCCCTCGGTAAGAGATCAAGGCTAGGTCTCGGTACAGCTGCACCTGAAAGTTACAATAGGGCTCGTTCAATGACGGCCATCTCTGTAGGAGAACTACAACTGCGTATTTTATGCAATCAATCACGCATTGCGCAGTGTTAAAACTGTTCCAAACATGCGCGCTTGTTGCTTGAAATGTGTTCGAAATACGACGCAGCCGATTGCGCGTTATGCAAATTGACGCTGTGCCTGACAAAATTACATTGTGCTTATTCCTGGCAGTACAGGAAGTAATGTGCAGGGCGGTTTCGAGCGCTAAAAGGTTAAAGTCAATACGAAATGCTATACAGTGGAACGCGGCTATAACGAACCTCGCGGGATCCATAGAAATTGTTCGTAATAGCAATCGTTCAGTATAGCGATTTTTAGCCCCATAAATGTGGCCATTTTACTGGACTACCTCCGTAAATAAAGGCCACACTTCCACCGTGTACAAAAACATGTATTTCCAGAAAAACTGAAATTTCCAGATTCGTTTTCACACGTTTGCGTATCAAAATTCCAACATGAAATTTCACGAAAATTAAAATTTGAAATTTCATGTTGAAATTTTGATACGCAAACGTGTGGAAACGACTCTGGAAATTTCACAAAAAATAGACATCTGGAAAAGGCAGCACTTTCTGATTAGCCTATAAAGAGGGTGAGTATGCTTCTAAAGAAAAATTAAACTACAAACTAAGCCTAAATGTGAAAATCAAAATTTTACAAAGTTCTACATGTTCTTGTACATGGTGGAAGTCCAGTAAATTGGCCACATTTATGGGGGCTAAGCAATTTTAAGCTGATGGTGCTCCGGTACTCACTTTTCAATAAATAGCGCACCCTTCAGAACTTCACCCTGTACGCATTGAAAGACGACTTTCAATGCGTGCCAACTATTGAATTACGTAATTGCACAATTTTGAGCTTACTACGTACAGCAATGGGTGGCTTGTCGCTCTTCAGTTTTTATTTTGCAACAAAATGTTCGGTACGTTTTGTACACACAAATTGGGAGCCAAGGATGATGTTTGGTACAGCGGAATGTTCAGCATAGCAGTGTTCGGTGTAGTAACGTTCCACTGTACCACTGCTGAACCAAACCCAATTTATTTAACTTGTTTAAAATTTAGCATGGCAGAAGCATGGCATTTAGAACCGTTTGGCTTAATTAATTGAGTTGACACCGCAGTTTGGATGAACATTTTACAACTAAGGATGCTCATGATTACCTCTCTCGCATCTGCAGTACCTGGAGCGAGTGTGGTACCTTGTTTACCATTGGCAACCCATCTCACTGACAACGCTATTGGGACATAAGATTATCAAATATCAAATTATCTTTGTTGCTTTTATCTAACCCCAGCTCTCGGGATCAGTATTCAGCGATATCGATGCCTCGGCTCTGCAGGGGTACCTAGCGGCTTGCGGCGGGGGTCAGCGAGAATGGCCGTCGCTCCAAGAGATCCCACAAGGCCACTTGCTACAACAAATAGAGAGATCAAGGCAGATGGGAATGAAGGTACTAAATGCCCATGTTCATAACCAAGACTAACCCTAACCCTCTTGAGTGATTTACTAGGAACCATCCTCAATCTTGCAAAATCCAACACCATTATGGTAAACTCAACACCCAAACTGGTGGACTTTGATTATGGTGGTATATGCATGGCCCCATGGAAAGCATAATCAGTTTACTAGTGCAGCACTCCAACATATTCCAACAAAACATGCAGTTGGATTTTGAAGGGTTGGGGTTGTTAAGGTTAATGTTGCAGTTGGATATCCAGGTCTACAAACTCGACCTCATCCAAAGCACTAGTCATCACTAGTCGCAAGAAGTCATCACATCAGTTTGGGCCAAGTCATATGCGGCGATTTTCAGATAGGCAACCAAAATAAACTGCAAGCTAAAAGAACCCTCACTATGAACAAGCTACATTTTTGCAACTGTTTATATGGAAATTCATTAATACCTTCCATGGAATTAAAATTGGCTTTTTGTTTTCTTCTAGGGTTTTTTTTTGAAGCAATAAAAGTGCTCAAAATCTAATGATGGATGCTTAACAACTCATCTGATGAAGTTTCAGCTCTGCTGTATTTTCTGATAAAACAATATTGTAGGAAGTTGCCGAGTCATCTTTTGAATTGCACTCAAATCAACGTCTGGGACATGTTCTCATTCAGCCGATTGCAACTATATGCAATGTCACGCACTGAACTGACGATAGCAACCGTGCGTCGTGTCAACGCTTGCGCACACCCATTCATGGATTCACCAATTACAAACCAACTACTAAAGGATATTTTCAAAAATGCATTACTTGAAGCATCTTTGGAAATGGCCTTCTTTATTGTTTTCTTCAAAATGACAGCATGCCAGAAGGAATAATTTCACAGGGAGTTTAGTGTCATTACTATCTTTAAACCAAATAAGCTTTTCAACAATAATTTCGTCAATTAATTTTTGGATAGCTGCAAATTATCTACTCTACTTTTAAGTTAAGTAAAACAAGCTATTCAAATGTACTGTTTTTTGTTGTTCATCCTTGGTTACTAGTGCCATTACTTGTGATTTACTGTCGATTACAACCCAGTTAAATAACTGTGCATTCATTGCCTTTAAATCTCCACGTCTATCTTTTTGTAGGGCACCATTGAACTTCTTGAGGAGGACAATCGTCGATTGGAGACTCCCATGTCTTACCGGGACCACCTCCTCAACCTGGTCCTCTCGTCTCAGCCCAGCGTGGACAGCCAGACTGCCTTCCAAGTCGTGGCACTCCACGTCATCCGGAGGTTTAAAGAAGGGCTGACAGTGGTCCCACAGCACCTCAGTATCCTCCGGAGGGCGACAGACAAGAATCTGGAGGCCCTAGGAATGGTAAGAGAAGCCGCGTCCAGAATACTTGGCTCAGCTACCTATTACACATACGCTTTAACGGCTGAAGCCACTTCCCTTAGACAAGTGTATTATTGGCAGCCGTAGTCACGTCTTTCAGACAAGGGTGTTTTAAAACCTTGAGTTCAAATCCAGCTTTGGCTTTGTCTCTCACTTCCAGAATCACTGTACTAGATTGTATTACATTGTACTAATTCCATGATGAATACGTGAGCCCATGGAGTGCTCGGGCCGATCTGGATGGTGTAGGCAGTACTCTGCAGGGCAGTTCTAAAAACCTTGGCCCAATATTTCATTTCATTTCCCCAGAGCAGATCACAGACATATGTTGGGCCAGAGTTCCCCAAGACAGCTGTAGGCATAGACAAAGCCGAGCGTTGGGAAATCACATTTTAGACTTGATGCTTATTGGTTAAGGGAGTATTATATTCCAGTCAGTTGCAATTCATAAATACCCAGAATTTTTTTACCAATTCATATTGGTTTTAAGCCCGTCATGGTGGTTTTAAACCACTGGTAAAACTCAGCTGGGTTCTGCGCCACATTGCACAGGATGCACCTTATTGCACAGGATGCACCCTACATGCGCCAATTTCCATATGAGAAGACTTTCAGCACTAAACGAGCGAGGCACACCATAAACATGCCCAGAGGGTGTTTCACAAAACATGAAGTAAAATTGTGATCAAAATCTTTGGAAATTTTTGACTGAAATGTATTTATGAATGGGAATAAATATGTGCCTGGCCGGTATTAAAACAACTACATTTAAAACCAGCTAGGGGCCTGGTCGAGAATAATGACCCACAACTTCGACTCGGGCTATAGACCTTTATCATGCTGTCACCATTTCAGTCATACTCCCTGTATCCAATAACAGTACTGAATGATAATGTTTTTTGTGTAAAAAGGAGCCAGACTAATTTTCCTTCCAGCCTCGCTTTGGTTACGTTGTTTTGAACGGGAAAAATCAAGATGGCCGCAACATGATAATGGTCTATTATCCGCGTCCAGCACCCGATTTCACGAAGCGCTGCGACACGTCGCAACTCAAGTTACGACGTGTAACACGTCGCAACTCGCGACGCGTCGTATCATCCATTTCACGAAAGTTGCGATGTGTTGAACGCGTCGTAAGTTCCTTGACAACAGCTTAAAACACGTCGCAAGTTACGACGTGTCTAGTGGTCATTGCAAAACACAAAGAGTCCCTTTCTAAGCCAGTTTAATGCCATAAACATTACATAAACGAGATTATTATACCAAGGCAATGTTGTAAATAGAAAATTCATTAAATAATTATGAATTAGACTGGAATATTGCAGTTGAATTTCAAAGTAGCTATACAGTCCACTGAGAGCTTGTATTCCTTCAAAATAATTGCATCGCACGGCCACCATTTTGTTTTACGTTTTAACAAATTTCAAGCTGAGATCTGACAACTCTTTGTTGAATATCAGACGACTATTTACTGTACACTGACTATAAACATAAAACAGTCACCGAGTTGTGCTATAAATACACCTACAACGCGTCGCACTTACGACGTGTTTCGTGAAATGGATCGCAGGACGCGTTGCAGCTGCGACACATCGGAAGTTACAAAGAGTTTGATGAAATTGGGTGCTGGCCCCTAGCCGGTTTTAAATATACTTGTTTATAACCAACCAAGCACATTTCCCCCCCCCCCCCTCTCCCTTATTCAGTAACAGGGGATACACAATGACAAATGAGTGCCGTCGTCATAGCTCCTTCAAATAGCTTGGCTTGGGACTGGATAACATAAGATTGACTTGCAATTACTTCTTCCTTTACCATACAATGTATGAGCATCAGTCCAAAAAGCAGTTTGATGAAAAGGTGAGGTTGCCATTGACTTGAGTCTTTACTGACTTGCTCAATTCAATGGAGAATTTAATTTTTAATATGTGGCTGAAATTGACAAGTTGTTTCTAAATGTGTCATTTTGATTACAGTTTATTAAAAGAGAATTTCAACAGCAGAAAGAACGGAATAAGACCAACATCCAAACATTACTGAGGTATGTATGCATTTGAGTTTCTTGAATGGAATGACAGTTCATTTCAAACACAAAAGTTGTCTTAAAGGTATAGTCCATCATTTGTAATTTGTGCATTTTGTTCGTTTGAAGCAACAAAAGTGCTCAATATCTGAAGAAGGGTGCTGAACATCTAACCTGATGAAGTTTCAGCTCAGCTTCAGCTGTATATTCCGAGAAAAACAGCATTCTATGATCTCGATTTCAAATCAAAACTTGCTGAATCATGTTTTGAATTGGGCCTGAAATCAGCGTCCGAGACACGTTCTCACTGAGCCGATTGCAGCTACGCGATGTTGCGCAACGATCCGACAAATTATAGCAACCACGTGTGCGTCGTGCCAACGCTTGCGCGCGCTTCGCCGAATAAAAAAACGAACTACTAAACGGAAATTTTCAACGGTGCTTCTTAAGACGCGTCGTTAGAGAGGCCTTCTTTCGTTGATTTCTTCAAAATGACAGCATGCCAGAAAGAATAATTTCACAGGGAGTTTAGTCCTCTTACTATCTTTCAACCAAGTATGTTTTTCAACAATAATTACACCAGTTACTTTTTGGATAGCTGCAAATGATGGACTCTGGCTTTAACTTTTTTTTTTAATAACGATGGCGGTGCTTATTCCCCTCTTATAAGTATTTCATCAAAAGAAAGAGGTCTTGATGCAATTTCTCAATGAGATTTATTAAAACATTATATTGCAGGGGTTTGTGCACTGACGACAGAGTCTCCAAGTTTCTTGGAAAGTCACTGCAAGACACGCTGGCGGATGATGAATTATTGGCACTGTGCCAAAGAGCAACCACAGAGGAGACTGTTGCCATGGAGATCGGGTCATCTTCACAAACAGGTTTGGTTTCTGCTTCAAGATGGCAATTTTTCTGCTTTGGACGTTTGTACAGTGGACTAGAGAATGCACTTGGGCTTTTGTGATTTTTAAACAAAAATTGGGTGAACCCCCCACCCTTTTTGGTAGGGAAAGCAATGATTTTTGGTTCAGTTTGCAATATTTTTTATAATTGCCAAGATACACAAAAAAATCAACTCAACAAATTTTATTATTACAGTAAAGGAACATAAAATCTTATTATATATTCGAAGCAGAGGTAATTGAACCAACTTTTAGTCTGCAGAAAATTCACAATAGCAGCAATACGTTTAGGGTGTTTCTCACTTTATATTCAATTTTGTCCTTCAGACAACATGGCTCTGCAGTTAGGCAATCTAGAACAGCGTCTGCTCCTTACCAACAGTCACTCAGAGCTGGAGAGTATACTAACCCAGCTGCATCGCTTGGGGCCTGGGAAACGTTACTCCAACATCTGCAGCAAGGTTTGTACAAAAAACAATTCATCATAAGTCAGATACCACCACAAGTCATCACAAGTTCCACCATCTTACTATAATTCCAGGAATCTGTGTGTGTGTCTGTCTATATATTGATTATCTCCAGAACCGGGCACTGCATGAAGTTGACAATCGGCGGGTGTATTGTAATGATGTGCAAACCTGACCCGAAACCGACCCCAAACCGACTTCGGGTCGGGTCGGGTCGGGTCGGGTCGGGTCGGTTTGTTCATCTTTTCAGTCGGGTAGGGTCGGTTTCGGTTTTGCATTTATCAGGTCGGGTCGGGTCAGTTTAGCCATCTTTTGGAAAAAACCGGAAATAAACCAAAATAAACCAAAATAAACCGAAACAGTTGAGAAATTCAGGTGATGCAATATTATTGACGGTCATTGTGACCGCAGCCCATTGTGTGGTGTGGCCACCGAGCGCACTATCAAGTTCCCACGGTATTAATTTCTCCAGTCGAATCGGGACTGACGGTGAAGTAGATAGATTGTAACAATTTTCCTGATACCGCATGGTGACCATGCGTGTGTTCAGTTAGCGGAGTTACTCTCCATCAACCCACTGAGTATGACAGAGAGAGAGAGAGAGAGAGAGATGATGGTTTTGCAAAAGAATTCATGCCACGCGGGTAAGGACAGGCACAGGTGGGTAATTACTTTGTCCAAGTCAGGTATTCATTTTTTTTTCCATTTTTTTTTTCGGGTCGGGTCGGTTCAGGTCGGTTTTCCCTTATTTTTTGTCGGGTCCGGTCGGGTCGGTTTGAGGGAGTTGAGATTGGTTTCGGTTCGGATTCGGTTTATATCTCTAATGTTTCGGGTCAGTTTGGCCTGGTCAACCGGACCCGATGCACATTAGTATATTGCTCAGCACCCAAGGATGTGCAGTGTCAAGTTTGAAGTTGTTTGGATGTTCTCAAAAAAGCTGGAAAAAAAAACATTTTCGGAGGCCTACACCATATAAAAGTGTATATACAGACCGCACTACACACGGCTGCACATTTTGAACGGGCACTGCACTCTATACCGCGCCACGGGTATTGGTTAACATATGTGCAAATGGTGGTTGGCTGTGTGGGTTCGACCATTTTTTGAAGGGCACGAATAGGCAACAGTGAGATGTACATATGACTTGCTGTTATATGAGCACTGCACTCTATACCGCCACGTTTGTGGGTCTACCAGAGGCCAAGCAATTTGCCCGTTCTAACAGGCACGTTTTGAACAGGGGACTGCACTAGTATAAATAAGCATCACCTCATTCAAAATAGTGAAGTCAGAAATCCATCTCATAGCAAATCAACAGAAAGTAATCACAAGTTCATCACCAGTCAATCACAAGTCATCGCAAGTCAATTGGGGCTCATCGCAAGTTAATCACTAGTCACCAAACATTAATCAAAAGGGGGAGTCAGGTTGATGTAGCGGTACTTTCCTCACCGTCCACCGCTGTGACCCGGGTTCGAATCCCGCCTGGGCCAACATGTGGATTGGGTTTTCAGTCCCTACCTGATTCCGAGGGTTTTCCCTAGAACATCATTCTTGGGTTTTCCTCCCGCCTCTAAAACTGTAATTTCTTCGCATTGTCCTCTCTCTACGGGTTTCTTTAGGCTTGCCAGCTAACATTACCTGGGGTGCTTCTTATGAACTGGGTTCCTGGGCTCCACACATGCAGGGACTCTGTTACGAAAATGAGGGGAAATTATAAAGTACAATGCCACTGCTTAGAATGTCATGATTGTTCTTTGAGTTCGCTTCCTAGCCCTGAATGCTAAGTGGCTGATAATTGGGTAAAAATAATTTGGTGTCTTTCAACAGTGGCAGATCGAGAAAAGTTACGCCTTCATCCTGGATGGCATGGGGAACAAGAAGACACAGGATATGCTATTCTTGCTGCTGGTCAAAGCTCAACATTGCACCGAAATCAAGGTAAGATGTGTCTTCGTCTAGGGTGCTTTTTGTGTTTGTCAATACGCCTTAATTTGCCAACTGTCACGGTGCTGCTTAAACAATCAAATGCAAATAATGAAAGGTTTGCGGAAACACCATGTGCGAATAATTTCTCAACTAAGAGAATGGTTCTGAAAAGTTTATACCTCTGGTTCTTTTCAGAACCATTCTCTTAGTTGAGAAATTATTCGCACATGGTGTTTCCGCAAACCTTTCATTATTTAGTATCTCCACCATGCAAAGCCTCAAATCTTACTAATCAAATGCAAAGTTGTACCCACTGTAGCAAACACTTGTGCTAATTTATGATGGAGACACATGTAATGTATTTGTGTATGGAGATTAATTGCTACGTCCCTATTTTTGAGCAAATTCCCCACTGAAGTTTTGTTATCGGTATGCAGTGCCATGAAAAATGTTTTTTTTTATTTAGCAGAAATGGCATTGAAAAAGCACAGATGTTTTTTTCCAAAACGTGACTGACCTTTGAAGCAACCAAAATCCCATTCAGAAAGACTAAGAGTGTGAGGATGGAAAAAAACTGCAAAATTTCCCACATTTTAGGGTTGGCATGTCATCACTTCATTATTTACTTGTTGGCCGCCTTTCAAAATTTAGAATTATGCTGCTGCCAAGTCATTGCTGGAGACAGCCCACGCCCTGGTCCGCGACACTTCCTTCAAGTTACAAAAGGCCCTGCTGCACGAGATCCTGTACATTGAGCTGCTGAGCGGGGAAGCTGGTACCCGGCAGGTGGAACCAGGGAAGCCCACAGTGCCACAAAGGATCCAGTCATGTCTGGCCAGTGCCAAAAGCGGTAAGGGGTGTGTAATTGTGGACTAGTAGAACCGTGACTGAATTTCACAGAAGTTTCAAGCTAGGATAAATCTTCACAATATTTTTCCCACCGTGTAAAATTGCTCTAAGGATAATGCTTCTTTGCCAACCTTTTGATGTAAACTAAATGGTATATACTGCGGGGACTTGGGGTGAACCTCAAAAC